>NW_024121410.1:4427323-4591784 GCF_016745375.1 Pimephales promelas
TTTGGGTCAAATATAGCCTGGCATGCCAGACCTACATCAAGATGTTAGGTCTGGAAACTCTCATTGACAGGGCTCAATCCGAGGGGCGGGATAAACGGTTGTCTTTCAAATTCTCTCTGCACGCAATTGGATAGCGCTAAAGCCAATCAGAGCAACAAAGACGGTGACGTACTCAGCGGAGCAAGTTGATATATTAAACTTTTACCGTATCGAGTCCAGCTGTCAACATTGAACATTGAAAATAAGGGAGATTTCCCGGAATCCACAAACTTTAAAAATAAAACACTAATCATTAAAAGTCTAAAGAGTTTATAACTAGCCTGCATATGTGTGTGAGAGAAAGAGACAGTATGTCTGTGTGTATATGAGAGAGAAAGAGACAGTGTGTCATTAAAAAAATAATATCATAGAGAATGTTTAAATGCTAATATCAGCTTACGAGGGAAATGGAGGCGGAGTAGCTGTGCGGAGTGCTGGGGATGATTCGGGAGAGGTCCGTGCACCTTACCGATCAGAGCGCGCGCTGACACGGAGTAAAGCCTTTATACTCGACGCCACAGCACGAGCGCAGCATGACAAGTTGATCGTTTCGCCACAGCTTTTTTGTAACAGCGAAAAACCGAATATGTCCGAGCTTTCTCTGACCGGTGTTCTGTCGATTTTTGCTGCCTTGTCGAAAAAAATGCTACCGTAGCGCGAATTCATCACGGAATGCCGATTAAAGTCGTATGAAATACAATTCTAATACAATTCTAAGTTATGAGTAGCTACTGTATACTGTAGACTACTGTTTTTATTTTTAAAATGGTGTGAAAAGTAAAAATTATCATAAAATATTAATCTTTGACTTGTCAAAGTACACCTTTTCTTATAGTAACTGAAACTTTCAGTTATTCCTTTTCAGCTGGCTGACCGTACAAATATTCATATGGTAGTAAGCATTTTTTAAAGGGAAATTATACATTATAACAGGAAAATGTAAAATGTGAGTCTGCACATGCGCATAACCGGTAAGTAGGAAATCTCGATGGGTAGCATGAATTGTCAGAACACCGGCTCAACTCTTTCGTCATTATGTTAAGCCCGCCCGGCGACTCTATACACGATGTGATTGGCCCTACCAGAGTTGGGGTTTTCTAGCTCAAATGTCTATGGAGAGTTGCTAGACCACACTTTGCTGCAAAATAATTTTTGCTGCCGCTAGGGTGCGTCTAGATTTCTAGGCTAGGTCAAATATGGACAAACCCAGCCCTTTGGTTAAATTTCTTAATTACATTTTAACCCAACCTTTGGGTTTGTCTGTATTGTTGACCAAAATTGGGTTAAAACAACTCAGCATTTTTTAGAGTGCTAAGAATATTTCCCTATGCAACAGAATAATGTACTGTAGATTGACCACATTTTGAAAAGTTCCAAAAGATTTGTCATCATCAGATTTTGCTTTCAGTGCATTCCGTAAAGACATGGTTATCCTCAATCTTTCTGGTCGGCTGTATTTCAAATGCATTTTTCATACAAATTTCAAAGTGTTGTCATGAGCAGTGTTCGCATAAGCGTTTACACAGCTGCACAGACAGAGAACATCAGACAAACTAAAAACAGACTCAATCACTCAGCCATAGAACTGTAAAAAAAAAAAAGAAAAAGTGGAAATAGCTAAATGAAAGAAGAGAGTTCTACTTTACATGGATTTTTTCAGCATGGAACTGAAGTTGTTTGAAATCGTGTGCTGAAAAACAGCATGAATTAATTCATGAGATAAGGACAACCGCATTATTATTTTTCTTTCTTGTTGTTATGATCTCAGCAAAACAAGTTATATTGAGTTTTATTCTGAGAAAAAAAAATACTTATAGTCTTTTAAAAAGATTTATTATAATGAATATTTCATTCATATTTTGTTGTTTAACTGTTAGAAAAATTATTTCAAAGTGCATAAGTGATGCTTTTATCGCTTTTTTTTCCCTTTGATTTTATCTGGAGATTTTGAACTCTTTCAGAATATGTGTAATAGCACCCCCTACTATGTAACAGCAAAAAGACGGAAATCTGGAAAATTCAGTCAAAGGCACGTACAATTGACACTTTGTAGTCATTTTCAATTTATTTAAATGTATCAGTCTCATGGACAAAGTGCACACCTACATTTAACTATAGATAACTTAACTTTGTAAAGAAACATATAATCAGTGTTGGGAGTAACGCATTACAAAAGTAATACATTACAACATATTACTTTTTGCTGTAACGCAGTAGTGAAAGGCATTACTAATCAATTTTCAGTAATATTTTACTCGTTACATGTTCAGTGAGGCTTGTATTACAGTTGTATTACAGTGTATTGTCTGCTTTTACTTCTTAAAGGCAACAGACTATGTGAAAGTTTTAAAGCAGTCTTTTAGTGCCAGTTCAGAGCGGTCACGTCTGTAACATTGTTTTTTCCTCATAAATGCGAACACGAAAACTAAAATAAAATGAATATTTTAAGTTCTATGGAGACTGGAGAGCCAACCCTTCCTCATCCGATTTGCGCAGTGTAATTAACAGAATTACAAAAAATCGATTTTGCCTCCTATTTTTTTGTCACACATGAATGTGTGTCTTTTCCCTAATATTAAAAATAAAACATAGACTGATATTTGTCTAATGTCTGGAGTCCTTTAAGGAAGTAGCCTATAAACGTTTCAATACATGTATTTTCTGAGAATTTTTATTTCAAGTTTTGACTGCAAATGTCATCATGTCCATAATGCTGGACTTCCCCAATTTTAAATAATTTGTCCTCAACTAGTTTTGTGGTGTAGATATGTATTTTATAATGTTAACTTCAAATAATACTAATAGCCTAATTTAAAGATAAGGCAGCATTGGATCTGGACGGTAAGGAGAATAACGCGAATCGCGATTTCGGTTTCATATTGCATATCGTTACAGCCCAAAAGTTAAGTTCTACTTAGTTATTTTGGTGAAAGTAACTAAAAAGTAATACATGAGTAATGTAACGCATTACAATTCTGGGACAGTAATATTGTAAGGTAATGAATTACTTTTAAATAACAGTAACAAGTAATACCTAATGTATTACAGTTTGGAAGTAACTTGCACAACACTACATATAATACGCACGTGCATGAGATTGGTTTCACAAATTCACGTGTTTTTGGTTTTGTTTTTTCATCATTTTCAAAATCTCGATTTCAAAAGCTTGTGTTTTCAGCCCTCCAAAATGCCGTTGTAATTTAAAAGAGCGGCAAAAACGCATTCAATATTTTACATTTTTAGTTGAAAACTGTTGCGTGAACGGCCCCCTAAGAGTGTGATTCATAGAGCTTAAAACCTTGGTATTGAGTTCTGTATTATTGGAGCATGTGTTATTTAAACCCCTCACGAATCCTTTGCTATTGGAGTGTGTGGTGTCATCATACTAAGATCTAAAGTAGGGGAGTTCCGCTCCTGGAGGGCCACTATAAGCAAATCAAGGTCTTAGAATTTGTAATTTCCCATAGCTAGTAAATCACTCCCTAGAGCTTGGCATTCCCCCCTCTGATCTTAAATATCCCCAAGTAAAAATTAACAAAGGGAATTCAGACATTTTACCTCCTGGTAATTATAGACCAGTCAAATCTTACATTAAGTAAAATATTAGAGAAAACTAATAGATTTGGTGATGCTGCTTTTAGCCATTATGCGCTTCGCTTCTGGAATAACCCTTCGGAGGAAGTAAGATTTGATGAAAATATGAATATTATTAACTATTAACCTTCCTGTAATATCTTATTACTATTTAACTATTTGACATATTTGATATGTTATTTATGTTATTTATTTATTTTATATTTTAAACATTTTATTCTCATTCTTATATTTTAATAGATCTGTTTTTTTTCTTTTCATTTTCTTTATAATCAATCTATTGCATCTATTGTTTCTTTCGGTAACACTTTATAATAACTACACGCTAATAATCATTAGTTAAGCATGAGTAAACCATTATTCATCATTCATAAAGAATTAATAGACATTAATAAGCAGTTCGTAAATACAGCTATAAATACTTTCTTCTTGATTTAAAAGCATATCTATAATTTTTTTAATAATTGTATTTTCATCCTTTATTAATGATCAATTTATCATTTCTAAATGAAGAATTGCATTTTTTACGAGCCAGTTATTTAAGAGTTTTCAGTGGTTCATACGATTACTTAGAGCGAGTAAGTAAATGATTAATAAACTATTTAAATGTACATTCATACATCTTATTATTCAGACATATAGTGATGGTTACTTAATGTGTTAATAAATGCTTTATTAACATGTATTAATGCTGTAATTAAGGGTTAATTTGGGTAGTTATAAAGCATTTAGCAGTGGTCAGTTAACTATGTTCGTGAGCTCATCTAAAGTGAGGACTAGTCATGCCTTGTAAAGCATTTTTAAAGGCTGTTAAATATTTCTATGTTCTGTATCACTGCGTTGTGTTTGTTACATTTTACTGTTTAGAAGATTGACGAGTCTTTAAATCACCTTTATAAATGCTTTACAAAGCATGAATAGTCCTCACTTTAGATTAGGTCACAAAAATAGTTAACTCTCCACCACTAAATGCTTTATAACTACCTGTATTTACTACATTACTTACACTTTCTAAGTGATCTTTTGAATGACTGACAACTCTTAAACAACTGGTTTGTAAATAATGCTATACTTCATTTAGAAATGATTAATTGATCATTAACAAAGTATGAAAATACAAGCATTAACCGCATTATAGATATGCTTAAAAATCAAGAAAAAAGCATGTATAGCTATATTTATAAACTGCATATTAATGTCTATTAATGTTTTATAAATGATGAATTAACTGTTTACTCATGCTTAACTAATGATTAATAGCGTGCAGTTATTATAAAGTGTTACCTTTCTTTCTTGCCTGTAAAGCACTTTGAACTGCATTTGTTTGTTTGGAAAAGTGAAAACTTTTAAAGCCAATTAAGTGTTCCAGAACCCCAAGATTTCATCACAGGATCTGCTTGCAAGTCTTTTAACTGTTGGTGTTAAATTGCATGCTTCTACAATCAGCAAGCCTTTTCACAAATTTGACCTGCAAGGGAGGCGTGGCAGTAAAAAAGCCTTTGCTTTAGCGCATTAGAATGCAAAGAGCATTAAAGCAAGACTATACTCCCTCTGGACAGACACATCAAAGATAGAGTTGGCACAGAGCAAAGACAGTTTTCCACGTGAAGATGTTCAATCCTTGATGTTGAACCATGATGTGTGGTTGAAATGTTATGGTTGGGGGTGCTTCACTGCCTTAGGGACTGGACAGCTTGCATTCATTGATTCAGTTATGAATTCTGCATCATAGCAAAGAGTGCTTGAAGATAATTTAAGGCCATCTGTCCGAAAGTTGAAATGAAAGTAGACCTTTCAAAAAGGACAATGACCCTAAGCAAGCTAAAAAAATCCATCAACACATTTCTCAAACAGAAGAACTGGAGGGTTATGTCAAACCTTGGATTTGAATCCATGTTGTGGGGGATTTGAAATTGGCAGTACATGCAATAATATTGCATGAAAGAGTGGTCAACTATTCCGGCAAGCTGATGTCAGAGTCATCTTGGTGGACCTATACATTACTATATTCTATAATTATACAAATATCGTATTTAAAGGGGGCTAAACTAGCTACTAAGGCCCAGGACGTGCTAACGTTTTACTTGTGGTTTTGTTCAAGTATCAAGAATCAAATGTTTGCAATTGGGTATTCTTATTTTTTCACGACTGTATAACAGGTGTTATAATTGCTAATGTTTTTATAACAGTTTTGCATCATGTTACCATACCTCTGTGCCATGTATTTATTTAAAGTTATGTATTTCATACAGTATACTGTAACACTATTTCGGCTGATGTGATATCGCCAGCGTCAAAAATGTTGCACCTAGACATTGTAGAGGCTTCAAACAATGAAGAGAAAACAGCATAAGTAAGATATTTTGATAGTACATAGATAAATGTGACCAGAGCACATTTTCCCTCAAACTTTCAACTTTGATTGAAAGTTCTTGACTGTGCAAGAAGTTTCAATTAAAATTGCAGCTACCTGAATAAAAATACACCGTTTGACACAAATAAATATGACTCTGTCACCTTGGGTACTGGGGTGTTGCTGCCATAATAATGCAAACAAATGCATGTTAAGTATATCTAGTGGGGCTGTGTGCTTACAATGCATTTCCCAAGCATTTGTGCCTGCTTTTCATACTTGTGTAGTGATTGTAGAATCTAGCTGTTGGCTGTTTTGTTCAGAATTGAAAGCTTTTTTTCATTAATGCATCATTGTGTCCTGCTGCTGAGGAATGTTGATTTATGTAAAAAACAGCATCTAAATGAGAGTCAAGTATCGCTCATGCCATCTGTTGACCTTTAGAACCCACGTCTTCTGCTTTTCTCTCACACACATACACATGCATATTTACATGACTTTCAAACATGTGGAGAGATTTTTCTGAGGGCTTTATTTTCGCTCAAAGCCAAGTAAATAGTGAAACTGAGTCATGCATTAAATTGGTTACAACGCCTTCTTCAATACACAAGGGACTTGCATAAACACAACCAGCTATTTTTTTTACAACTTCCTCAAAACATTTGGCGCTAACTGTGTCTGAGACACACAACAAAAATTAGATGAAAATGGACTCTCCATTCTTTGATTTTTAAGGGCAAAGTAATAGGAAAACATCTTGGTTACGTATGATAACCCTTGTTCACTGAGGAGGCAACAGAGATGTCTTGTCAGAGGAGTTTCCAACGAATTGGGAACACGCTAGGGAAACTAATTGCCTTAGAGTGAATTAAAACAGGACTTGCATTCCTTGCCTGTCTGCCAGTGCGGGTATAAAGTTGAAGCGAGCGCACACACATATGCTCTACACTGAGGAGCCGGACGGTGTCCAGTCCTCCGTGAGGGTATAGCAACCATAGCGACGGGACGAGATGTCTCCTTTCTTGCCTTAGGGAACAAGGGTTACCATACGTAACCGAGACATTCCCTTTCATTCGGGAACTCCTACGTCTCGTCGGACGACTTTCCAACGAATTGGGATCCCTAATAACACGCCATGGTGGCTCGCCTTCCAGAACCCAGCTTAGCTTCCCACCAAAGCAGTTTCTTAGTTTTCTTTAAGGCATGAGCTAGCTGGGAAGAATCACACCGCTGTTCCGCAAGACCCGCTCAGTGGATTTCGATAACACTGGAGAAGCGTGCCCAACCTGTAGGAGGGAACGCTGCTGAGCCCCTGAGAGAGGCACTGGAATACACGTATGTACAAGGCCATAGAGTAGTGACCAGATTAGATCACCCAGTCTAATAACAACTCCTATGAGAGGTAAAAGACCTGGCGCCGGGCGATCCACCTCGCCTGGTGCCGGAGGGGAGATGGAAAAACTCACAAAGTTAGCCATTTGTTGGGGAACCAGCAGAGCAAAAAGCTCACATATCCGGTCCATTGTGAGGCCCCTTGCGGCAGCGCCCTGGAAGAGGCAACACTCCTAGTAGAGTGTGCCGTCAACCTAGGTGTGCAAGGCACATCCTAGGACTCATAAGCCTGGATGATAGCGTCTACTAGCCAGTGGGCTAACCTCATCTTGGAGACAGCCTTCCCCTTCTGCTGGCCTCCATATCAAACAAAGAGCTGCTCTGAGGTCCTAAAGATTTGCTTTTTGTCCACATAACAATGTAGAGTACATACGTCCCGAGAAAAGCTAGGGCTGGGTCTGCTTCCTCCAGGGGCAGCACTTGCAGGTTCACTACCTGATCTACAAACAAAGTGAAACTTGGGCACATATCCAAACCGGGGTCTCAGAACAACGTCAGAAAGACCTGGCCCGAATTCCAGGCAACCGAAAATGCCTGCAGATCCTCTTCCCTTCTTGAAAGAGACCAGAGCCAACAGGAGAGCTGTCTTCATAGACAAGATATTTAACTCTGTTGTATTTAAGGGCTCAAAAGGGGGCCTCTGGAGCGCTCTGAGCACTGAAGCCAGCACTGAAGCGGTCTCATATGCAGCAGGCTGAGCGGCGTTACTGCGGCTGCCATATGTCCCATGAGCCTCTGAAACTGTTTCAGTGGGACCGCTGATGAGCACTGACTGGACAGGCTCCTTGGTGAGGCGCGCAGTCTGAATGACGAGTCCAACTCCATACCGAGATAAGACATCCTCTGCGTGGGGCAGAGTTTGCTCTTGTCCCAGTTGACCTGAAGACCCAAACGGCTGTGTCCCTGTCACCAGCTGGCGAGTGAGCTATTATCAGCCAGTCGTCGAGATAGTTTAGAATGCCAAGCCGTAGTGTATGACCTTGTACTGATATTCCCGACCCTCGAACGCAAACTGAAGAAATGGTCTGTGTCGAGGAAGAATCGAGACATGAAAGTACTTCAGATCGATCGATGCAAACGAATCCTGAGGATGGATGCACTCGAAGATGCGCTTTTGCGTGAGCATTTTGAACGGGAGCTTGTGTAGTGTCTGATTCAAAACTCGCAGATCCAGGATCGGCCGTAACCCACAGCTTTTCGGTAACGCTTCCTTTTACAGTCCAGTTACCCCTGTAAATACAATGTACTTATTTTAGTAACTACAATTGCTGGGTAATAACTAGTACTAACAACCTACCCCTAAACCTACCCCTGTTCCATGTACTTACCTTATATTAGCCAATACTTTCTAGGTAAGTACACTGTAAGTACACTGTACTGTAAAAGGAAGCATTACCAGCTTTTCTTGGGTACAATGAAGTAAGGGCTGTAGAACCCAAACCTCATCTCGGCTGGACGTGCCGGCTCGATCACGTCCCTCGCCAGTAGGGCGACGATCTCTTTCCTCAAGACAGGGGCACCGACACTCTTTTTGTGTCCTCGACACTACTTGAGTGAAGATGTCGCCCCTGTACCTGGCCAGTGGGCAAACTGAATTGCATAGCCGAGCCGGATGGGACGGATGAGCCAGCGGGGTGGCCTCGGAAGCGCTAACCATGCTTCAAGAGACTGTACCAACGAGCCGACCCAGACCATCGGCGTATCCGCGGGGGTCTTTCACCCGGCGGATCATTCCTCACTGTAACCCTCAGACCAATGGGATTAGCTGAAGTAGCCTTCTTCTGGAGTGAACCAGAAGAAGAACTAGATCGGGGAATCTCCAAAGGGACTCCTAAGGGGGTCTTTCACCCGGCGGATCATTCCTCACTGTAACCCTCAGACCAATGGGATTAGCTGAAGTAGCCTTCTTCTGGAGTGAACCAGAAGAAGAACTAGATCGGGGAATCTCCAAAGGGACTCCTCATCGAGGGAGGGTTCACAGTCTAAGTCTCAGCACCCCAATGGTCCTGTTCCCACAGTGAGAGCATGACTCATTCACGAATGCTGCCTCAGCGTGTGCGCGAGGCCCAAGCACGAGAGGCAGCGATTGTGACCATCAGCTGGAGGCAGAAGTTGAAGTTGACCGCATTCAGAAACACACGGATGAAACGTCATCCTGAAAAGGATGCGATCTTCACCCGTGTTGCTCTTTTCACTGAAAAAAAAAAAACACTCTCTTTATTGTGCTGAAGCACACAGGGATAACCGTGAAAAAAAACAGCGGGGGAAACTATGCGCAGTCAACCGAATACTAGCTGTGACAACAGCTCTTTGAAAAAAAGGCTGATCACGTGAAGCAGCAGGTGGTACCCAGGAGATTGGGAATATCGCTGAAGCACCGTCCCAGCAACACAGAGAGGTTTTCAGGGAGAAAACAGCAGACTCGCTGAGCGCAAAGATCTTGACGCTCATCCCTCAGAGGACACAACTGGTTGGCTCCGAAGCTAAAAGCATATGTGTGTGCGCTCACTTCCGCTTTATACCCGCACTGGCAGGCGAGGCGTGGAATGCAAGTCCCGCATGCCAATGTTCATTGGCTCGTTTTAATTCACTCAAAGGCAATTGGTCTCGCTAGCGTGAACCCAATTCCCAACTCCTCCGACGAGACATAGAAGTTCCTGAACGAAAGGAAACAATGAACATAACCATACACATGGATGAAAAAACAGCCAATTAATAATGAAAACACAAATGTTGTTTTTCCTTTATGGAATGAAATAGCTCAAGAGACATATTCACGCTATTGTTTCATCTGTGGTAGTCTTGTATAACTGGACTTTGGACTTTTGGCATAACTCCACTTTGCAGCTTTTTCTGGGGCAGGATGTTTTGGACAGAAAGAGACCGTATGACTTACAGTACATGTAAAGAAGCCAAGCAAATTTTGTTTTGTTTAATGCATTTCACGGTGAGCATTTCTAAACACGATGATACTAAAATAACAGACCTATTTTTGATACCCCAATTGAAAAATCTTTGGTAATGTTAAAAGGTAACTTTGTTTCAACAAATCAGCTTCAATACATTGTACAAATTGCAATATATGAACAATAGTCTGATCTTCATAGATGTAAGCAAATTGAATTTGAGATTCAACCAGTTTAGTAGAACTCAGTGACTTGTTGATACAATTATCTCAACCAAACATTGAGCTAGGAGGCCAAAAAGCTTGTTTTTCTGATATTTAACTCTACCGACGTATTCTTGGCACTACAGATCCAAAAATGAAAAGACAAGTTTGAACGGTAAGAAACATTTTTGGACTGTAATTCTTTCAGTTCTCTCACCATTGGCAGGTGTATGCAGGAGATAAGTTAATTTTGGAACCTGAATGTGCAGCAGTCTCCACAAACAAAAAGAAATCAGAGCAATTGTGTGTTGACTCATAAATTGAGAAAACAATGGGGGGTATACACTTCTGCCATGAATATCTAGATTTCTTGCCATCAAAGTAAACTCTGAGTATTTAAAAAGTTTGTTTTTACACTTTTTGCTCACAACAGCTCAGCCAATGTGTTCCTTGCAGACAGAAATATTTTGAGGGGATGATCAGACCTTCAGATTTTTGTAGCAGGGCTCATATACTCTGTAAAATACGCCCATCACTAATGGATGTACCCTTCCACTCCTCTTTGGCTGTAGTTTGACATATTTTATAGGGTTTAATGTTCCAGCTTATGTCTCAGCACTATTGAGTGGAGTGTTTGCCATGGCAAAAGAAACCATTCCAAGATTTTATACACACATAAATCTATGGAGGGCAGAATGTATACTGGTATATTGATAAGTGAAGAAGATGTGAATGTCATGCTTTTACTGTGCATTATGCACATATATACATATGTATAGTTTATGTTAATCTTAATGTGTATTATAAAGCTACTGGTCAAACAGATGTTTGCTGTGTATGTGGTGCTGTGTTAAATTGATACACTGATACACTTTGTGTTTTTGGCCGATTTTTTAAATACTTTTTCGCTTCCAATAAAAGTCTGTAATGTTATGATTCACATTTTCACGTAGCTGGTTGGCTTGGTTCATGGCTTATATAGCACTTTAACAAAGGCTTTTTAAATCCCTATGGGAGAAATGAATGGAAAAAATACTTACGAAACAGCACTAAAAAAGTATGGAAGCTTCTTTCCGCCATAGAATGAAACATATAAAAGGTAATTGCGACTTTTTTTCTCACAATTGCGAGTTTACTTCTCGCAATTCTGACATTATTTCTCAGAATTGCGAGATGGGAAGTCAGAATCGCGAGATATAAAGTCAGAATTGCGTGATATAAAGTCACAATTGCGAGATATAAAGTCAGAATTGCGAGATATAAAATCAGAATTGCGTGATATAAAGTTGCAATTGCAAGATATAAAGTCAGAATTGCGAGATATAAAGTCAGAATTGCGAGATATAAAGTCAGAATTGCTAGATATAAAGTCGCAATTGCGTGGTAAAAGTCAGAAATGCATGATATAAAGTCAGAATTGTGAGATATAAAGTCAGAATTGTGAGATTTAAACTATTCTGAGGGGGAAAAAAGTTTTGCGACTTTATATCACCCAATTCTGACTTTATATCACGCAATTCTGACTTTATATCTCGCAATTCTGACTTTATATCATGTAAATAGCTGAAGACGGAGTGAAACCAGGCATGAGTTCGGGGATGGCAGCAAGCATGCAGGTCAGAGACAGGCAGAAGTTCAGGGCAGGCGGCGAGTATCAAAGTCAGGTCACAGGCAAGGTTTACAAGGCAGGCTGTACACAATCAGATTAAGCAAGCAGGGTTCAATAAATTAGAGTAACAGGGTAAATCTCCAGAAAGCGCTCAGACATGTAACACGGGAGTGTGTCAAAAATTCGCAACGGACACTGAGATAACAAGCTAGATATATGCTTGCACTCAGGGTAAATTGTTGACAGGTGGAAGATGATCAGAGCCCAATGATCCATATACTAAGGGTGAGCATAATTAGTATTCAGGGAAAGGCGCTCGAGACTGAGTACTGGGAATCTCACTAGACGCCGTAACAATATCTCACAATTCTTACTTTATAACACGCAATTGCGACTTTATATCACGCAATTCTGACTTTATATCTCTCAATTCTGACTTTATAACTCGCAATTGCGACTTAATATCACGCAATTCTGACTTTTTATCTCGCAATTCTGAGAAATAGTCAGAATTGCGAGATAAAAAGTCACAATTATTTATTTTATTTTTATATTCAGTGGCGGAAACAAGCTTCCATAGTGCCTGTATGCACTAATGCACTATATTCTTAAAAAAAAGGAAGGATATGTATTGTGTTTATCTTGTTCCATAAAGAATACTAAACATCCATGGAACCTTCCCATTGAACAAAACATTCTTATTAGTGGAAAAGAGTTATTGAAGTTATTGAAAATGTAGAATGTTTTTTTTTAATGGCATTGCTGCAAATGTGTGTGTGTGTGTGTGTGTGTTGATATATATATATATATATATATATGTATGTATGTATCATTTCCTCAAAGCAGTTGCTAGAAAAGGGATAATATTCCATGGTTGCCATAGCAACGAGAGCATGCGTGCACTGTTCATCCAATTGCTAAGGCAAGCATAGTCATTGCGTTTCAAATATTTTAAATTAATTGGAACAAGCAGCACAAAAGTAAATATTAAATTTCAGAGTGTGTAAACAAAAATAGAAATTGAATTGTTTCATAATCAACGAATTTTGTAACATAAAGATGCCTACTGTTATTTTCATCTTTGTTATTGCAAACCAGCTTTCAATCAATATGTATTTTATAAAGCACAATAAATAATAAATAAAGGTGACTTAATTTGATACGAAATAAGTAATTAAGAGAGGCTACTGTTATTTTTTAAACAATCAGTCAGGCATAGTAACAACCCAAAACATTCAAGCCACTGCATAGTAACACTCTGGAAACCATCTATAACACCCAAGCATAGTAGCATTGAGATGTGCTCAGGCAATCACCATATTTTCTTCAAATAGCACACCGTAGTAGGTAACATTACATCATAAAGGAGAAATGTGAATTTGTTCCCCGACAATGGCTAAAATTGCTAATCCTCAAATGATCTGACTTCATATTTAGGACGCACGCTGTTTCCTTAATGATTAATTTGTGTCGGTGTGTGTGTATGTTGGCGAGAGAGACATAGTGGTAATTCAGATAATGCGTACGAATGGTTTTTCTTGACAGACCTCATCATATGCTTATCAGTCCAGTGCAGAGGTGGAAGAGAATGGGTATTTTTTTTTTGTCAGTATACATGTGAGGACAATTTGGTCCATGTGTGTTTATGTGTTAGAGCAGATACCGACAAAAACTTACAGGGTCAGCTAACTTTACACTGTGTGAATGATGTGTTTCGCTCCCTGCGGCGTGAGTCTGTGGAAATACACGAAAGACAGAGGTTCTGAGATAGCAGTGGGCGGCAAGGTCATGCGGTTTGCACTTTGTTGTAATTCAGGGCAGCGACACTCGTCCTTTCGGTTAAAAATGACAAAACAGGCATTGTTCCTGCAAGGAGCTTAGCACTGAACTGTGAATAATTGCTTAAACTATTGATACCAGAATGTTCAAAGTGGCTGTAAAGTGTCACTTCAGGTCTGTTTTGACACATGTGTTGGGCAGTATGGTTTCCCTGCAGTGATTTTAACAGGCCGAGCATCCAAGAGATTATGACAGTGATGCAGCCGGCCTTTCTTTTGATTCCTGGTACACTTGGGATCTCTCCGCATCTAGCTGGTGTGAATTATTGGCCATTCAGACGTGGTCCCAGAACTGCTTGATTAGTCCTCATTTGTCATTTCATGTCAGCTGTGAGGCTGTGAAATACTAGCAGACAGGCCTTTGGCAGATGCTACTGCATCCTTTTTTTAGGTGGTCCTGGACTCTAACCAAGTAGCAAGGATTGCTCTACTGCAAATGTTCCGTTTTCCAAAAGTAGAAAGATCTGGAGATTTGAATTTGATTCATGTGTACACCATAGTTGCTGCTATGTGCCAAAGAGATATATACTCTGCCCGTATTCAACAACATATTTAGGGTATATATATATATATATATATATATATATATATATATATATATATATATATATATATATATATATATATATAGTAAGTTATAAGTAAAATAATAATCATAATAATTAATACATGTATTTATTTATTTATTTATTAAATCTTAAATGGATGCAGCCTTTTTGGTACCTTCATTCTCCATATCCTTAAAGCCCATTCCTACACCTACAACACACCCTATACCTATATTTACCCCTAAATATATTGATCTATATTGACCGATAATTTACAAATTTACATTTGGTAAGAAATATCTGCCTTTGTGTTCAACAGATCAAGGAAACTCCGACAGGTTTGGAAGAACTTGAGGGTAAATGATGACAGGATGTTGGTCTTAATGTGGGTGGGCGAAAAATACACAATGGCGCTCATTTATCATTCTTGCATAGAAACAGGCGTATGTGTTGGCGTAAGATTATGCTTACACTCCTCTCACCGCCTGATACATGTGATATCAAGTCTCTGACACAATCACTTGGATTTTTTTTTCCCCTTATATCAGCTGAAACAACACTGTCCTTTATGGTCACACAGATAAGAGTAAGACATCTTTCAAAACTGTAAAGGTCTATTTTTGTGTACATTCAAAATTACAACAGCAAACGTTACTTTCGTAAAATAAAGAAAACAAACAGGATGCGCTTTTTGCCGTCTTGGCATTCGTGAACTTCTTTCTGGACCATGTCACAAAAATGAACCAAAACACAGTGAATACTTATGGCTTGTTTCCACTGAGGGGTACGGTACGGTACGGTACAGTACAGTACGGGTCGGGTCGGGTACACCATGATCAGGCTTGCGTTTCCACCGCCAACAGTACCCTTACTTGATAGGCGTGGTATGCTGGAAAGAAGCGATCGACGTCATTTTCGCGCGAAGAAAGCGACATAGTAAACAACAATGGATGACAGACTCGGCATGTTTGTCACTAGAAACAAGCGCTGGCATTAGGCGTTTCCAAGAAGCCAACGCAAATTCCGACTCAGGAGAATGATCCCGAGGACGCGAGTCCAGTAATTCTGTTAATGGAACAGCGCGTTCTTGAACGCGGCACTCAGCTCGCTCTGGCTATGCGACTCCGGTTATCTCTGTATGTTCATTTTAGGCAACAATAAAACGAAATATGTTATAAAACACCACTCTGCTTCTTTTCGATTTCATTTCAATACATTTGAAACATTCTAAAGCACATAAATGTGGTTCAGGCAACGCATAGCCTATTGATTATCACTGCATGTATGTAACGTTATTTATAACAAAACTAAATATAAAACAACCCTGCCTCTTTTCATTTAAATTTAAAAATATTAAACATATTCCAGGCAATATGTAATGTAATGTAGGCTATTGCATATCGCATTGGTACAAATGTTGCAATAAACAACATTACAGATGATCTTGTAATAAAATAAAATAAATGACAAAACGATTTTAACGATTTTATAAAACTTGATAACAGTTTTATCAATAAGCCATTATAAAAATATAAGTATAAGGTACAAAATACACTAAAGCTTAAATAACATTAAGAAACAATTCAGTCAGTCAAATATAGCCTACAAACTCAGCGCTTAAAGATATGAAACTTCACGTAGCCTTCTGCCAAAACTATTGGCCAGGGAACGAATTATAGATTCACGAGACCAAAGATCCCCTGTTAGGTTTATATAAGACGAACTACTGTATATCTCATGTTTAACCACTACAGAGACGTCCGAGTCAGCGGCAAACATCAGGATGACTAGCCGAGGAAAGGCTGTTCCCGGCGGGGGACACGAGCGCGAGCGTCTGGTGATCGCTTGAAATGGATCTCAGTCAAATTATCAAAAATCTATAAATAAACCACAGATTTGAACTTTAAAAAACTACTTTCTCGCCTGAAAAACTCTTAAAACTACATTTCGTGACACAATAACAGTAGAATTATATTTCAACTGTATGCTTCTAATGCCCTTGTAGCACGCGTGAGTGACGATACTCCGTCCACCAATCAGCGTTCTGCAGTGAGTCTAGCTCCACCTTTTAGTACCCTTTCACTGTGCTAGGTACCCTAACGAAAGGGTACCCAAAAAGTGGTACGGTACGGTTCGGCTTTTTGGTACCATTCACAACTTTTGACAGTGGAAACACAAATAATTGCGTACCGAACCGAACTGTACCGTACCGTACCACTCAGTGGAAACGAGCCATTAGTACAGACATGATAAATGTGTCTATAAAAAACCTTCAATTGTCTGCTTTTCGCTTATTTGACAATACATGCATTATATAAGTCACTATGGAATAAAAGTCACAGCACTTTTTAGATGATTTAAAAAAAAAAAAGTGTGGAAAATACAGTTGGATCCCCCTGGCTATTTGCCATGGACCCCACTTTGAAAACGGATGTCTTTGGCTACTGAGTTAAAAGATACTGTGAAAAAAGAAAAGTGTTAAAAGTAGCTCAACTAACAAAAGTAGTTCAACTTCAAAAACCTTTTCTTTCCTTGTCATGCTTGAATATCCCTGGTATTTAGCTGCACGGCTGACATTTGATATTACCAAACTCAAAAGTCTCTTTTAAATAAGGGTAAGTCCCTATTTGCATTCATAGGTTTTAGTGCAATTATTTTTATTAACCAACACATACACCCATAAATCACACACACAATTTGTTAGATTGCTCCAGTAAATTAGTACCCTTCATTTGGGACCTAGTAAATCAGGTTCTACCTGTCTAATAAAAAAATAATAGTTTTTCCTCGTAATTAGTGGTGTAAGCTCATACACATATGAGGATGTGGGGTGAGGTAAATGCATGCCTCATTAGGGCTATCCAGGTTTCAGACGAACTGGCAAATAGATGTGCCTTTTTCCATCAGCAGACTATTCCAAAAGAGGATCCAGCTATTTTTATTTTTTATTTTACCTCATAGCTAAATTAGGAGCACATTAAATTGAGGATAGTTGCCACCATGAGATCAAACTGTAAGGGGTATACAGTCAAAGACACAGGTGTACAGTCAAGACACTGGATATTCTTTATATATCCAGATATAAAGAATGAAGACCCGGAGTCAGAATTATAAAAAAAAAGAAAGAAAAAAAAAGTTTTACTGAAGATAGTTTGCAGTTTCATCAGCAGAAGTCAGCTTCAAGACTCGCACAGAAGTCCGTAGGCTGCCCTCCTAACAGTAACAAAGATCACAGCTGTTATACCATTTCCAAGGTCTAAGCTAAGTCATTGCTTACAGGTTGAATGATTCTCATTGGCTAAGAAATAGATGAACACAGTAATTTTCCACACATATACAGATAGACGGAAGCATATCTCCATTGATTATGCAGCTGACACTCAGACCCCGAAGTTAGGCATGTCATGGTCGCAGATTTAGGTTTCAATCTTTGAGACTAGTGCTGTAAGGTTTACCTGCACAGTTATCTCGTACCAGCTGGCCTCTGTTATATGAGCTCACAGCTGGTAGCAGAGGGCATTAGACAGATTTCCAGGAACAATTATCACATTATTGCTAATTACGTCAATCAGCTCTGCACCCACAGACAGAAACTGAATGATTGTGTCAAGAATAGCATCACTGCATGTGAAAATAATTATGTCTCAGCTGATTTCCATTATATTTTCACTTAATAGCCCAAGTATGCTGTACTAGTTGCGCACATACAGTAGTGGCCATAATCTGGCCTGGAAAAATTGACATCTTCACTCTTTATCAAATTATTATACTTTGGAGGAAAGATCTTGTGTCCCAAACTAGCTGAGCCCTATAAAGGCATAATTCATTCTGTCATGCACATATAATGGTTAAATCCCTGTAATAAATAAACAAATAAAACTTATTTTGAGGGGTATTTTTTTTTTTTTGCTTTTATGCAGTATTTCGCTCTTTTGAATAATTGCCGTTTTAGCTAAACTAATGCTGTAAAGTAATTAGCAGGAAGCACTGCTCTAAGAAAACATTTTTTTTTTCTTAACGCCATTTATTTTCACAGAACACTCTTTGTTTTTCACAAGGCTTTGGGGAAATAAATCACTGTGCTGTCAAAGGAAATATAAAATAGTTGCTGTCCTCTTATCTCCGGTGGATGAATAAGTCTTGGCCGTAAGTCACATTTGCTGAAAGGGCTGAAGCGATATTTGCAGATAACTGGAAAACATCTGTATCTTTATTTTTTTTTGTGACATGCAATGCACAGTTGGTGGAAGTGTGTGGGTTTTGACTGATCGCTTAGCTCATTCCCAGTATGGCATGGAGAGCGGCTGTTGGCATGAGCTCAGCCTTCCCAGGTGGCAAATAGAGGGTAATTGGTCCTGCCGGCTCTATTTTTAGGTGAGTGCAAAGAGATACATTAATCAAACCCCAGTCATTTCATGGGGAACTGTTTATGTTATCATGCATTAGACCGGAATCCATTAATTCAATCTAATCATGTTTTTTCTTATTCTTAAAGGGGCATTGAAACTGGCTTTTTAAATTGTATTATATTGTTGTCTGAGGTCAGCTTATGACGTTCGCTTGGTTTTTGCATTCAAAAACATCAAAATTAATAAGTAATAGGCTATTTTCTACCCTAGTTTTGAGCCTAGCTGAAAAACGCTCAGTTTTATGGGCGTCTCGCATTGAAGACTTGGAAGTAAACGCCCACTGCTGTGAGTGGATAACAGTTTTGCATATTATAATGAGTTTTAAGTCACCCATTGGCGCACGAGGGGGAAATTGTTCAGAAAACATCCAATGTTGTAAAATGGCAACCGGAATGATTCACCCATGCATGTTTGACCCAGGCTGGTGTCAATAAAAGCTTTTATTGGACTAACAAGGAGGTTTTCAGTTCTGAAACTTACAGGATATTCTTATAATATGATGACCTCTTAGATGTCAAAAGCTTGAGGAAAATTTGATTTCTCAGTTCATCGCCCCTTTAAACAATTAACAATAACCACAATATACTATGTCCATGTAATAGCATGACTAAACAAGAGTTGAATGCAAACATAGTCAATTAAAGTGCCTTATCACCATATTTTGTTACGTTTTAGAGCCAGCCTTTGGAACAAGGATTTTTGTATTGTATCATAATTTTTCACAAATTTCCAATACACATTACAAAAATAAAATATGTTTGAGTGCACAGGTATGACGAGCACTTTAGATGATGCTGGATTTGACAGATTTACCAGGTTCATGGCATCAAATCGTGTTTTGTTTGAGGCAGTTAGTATGCCATATGCTTTGGTTGGCCGAAGGAGAAATAATACTAGAAATCTTGGTTTTGGTTGAAAATGTGAGCAGAATCAAAGTTCTTTTAGGCAAGTCATGCCACTCGGCCACCATCTGGGCAAAGCCTCCGGGCAGCTATTTCGGACAAACAAGACCAGACTCCTATCTAAATGAATGGGCAGAACTGCACCTTCACTGGTCACCGGGACATGAAAACTGCTTGTATTGAAGCAGCAGTAAAAAATGATAAAAATTGCTGAAAAAGTTAACACAGACTTAAAACTGTGGCCAAATTACAGTGATTAGATGATAGGTAGATGATAGGTTGGTAGGTAGGTAGGTAGGTAGGTAGATGGATGGATGGATGGATGGATGGATGGATGGATGGATGGATGGATGGATGGATGGATGGATGGATGGATGGATAGATAGATAGATGGCATGGCATTACCATACTCAATCAAAGCCAACAGTTCTGCGTACAGCTACCTGAGGTCAACTTCATCATGAGCCTTACATATAAAACATGCTACTTTGACATTGTATGTCATAGCATGCAAACATAAAAGGGGTTAAATATGTGGTCTGATGAAACCAGACTGACAGATCACAGAGTTGACTTGATGTCAAAAGTGGATTCCGTTTTGCAAGAGAAGGAGAAATCTATGTCACCCTCATTAGCGGTCACATGCATTTTTTATGAGCACCCATTGTACGCCGAGGCTAGATTAGTCTCTGTCCGACATTTAGAGTCGACTTCAGACATCATCAATATTAATAAATGCTTGTAAATGACATCACAGTCCATGTGGTCCCACTTACAAAGAGTTTGTGTAGGCACTCGTCTCAGTCAAGTGTTTTTATATTACTCCAAAAAGTTAACAGTGCGTGGGGAACATTGACTACTGACTAGCATTCATTGTGCCGTATGGGGAAACATTTCCATAGCATATGCCAGGAATGCGTAATCTTCCCATGATGAATCACATTTTATCAGAAGCACTGTGATGTGCACTCTCAGTCTGTTATTGTCTGCACATATCATTCTTAATCTTTGAACATTTGTTACATTCTGTTAAAATTTTGCTTTAAAGCGCTTAAAACCGTTTTGTTTGGGCTATAATAACCGCCATGCATTCCGTTCCTTTTCATGCGTTGGGTTAAATGGAGAATCGTTTGTTCCCCGTGGTGAAAAATTGGGAAACTGGTTGCAGTGAAAGCTGAAGTAGAAAAAAGCTGAAGTAGAAAAGCTATGAGAAATAGATTCAAGTGCTCAACCATGAAAAATGTACTTATTTCTACAACTCAATTTATACTACAGTGGTTTAAGAAATAATTCACTTCTACCACTTCAATCCAACTTGAAAAATTTCTGACATATTTAGAATTCAGCTTAAATGCTTTTTGATAGGAAGAGTCAGTTCATTTATTTTGCGTAAACTGAAGAAGAATGATTGTTTTGTTGACATCACTGACATACTCAAGTTTTTGTTCAAAACTTGTCCAAATGTCCTCCCAGCGTCTTGCCCCGGAACATCCAAACAAGTCATCTGAATGAGTCATCTAAACAAGCAATTGAACAATGTTGTGAAAGTTCCCAGAATAAATGAAACAATTATGTTACTATTATTAAAATATAAACATTGCTAAAGAATGTTGATGCTCTCCCAAAATTTGTAGGTGTATTGACAATAATATTCAAGATGACTAAGAAGAATGATAACTGCAGAAGTGGAAGAAATTAGTGAAAAGTCTATTAAGAATTGCCCTGCTTAATAAACATCTGTCCCGCCAATGGCATTGTGTGGGGAGGGGGCAAAATGGTACTCAAACCAGTCAAGTAATGTTTACAAGGCTTTTCTGAGTAACAAAGGCATAGCATGCAAACAGTACAGATTACTAAGAAATTTTAAGTAAGTTTAACAAATTATTGGACATTAAGTAAAGTTAAGTAAAAAAAAAATCTTAGTAAGAACAATATTAGATTTTACAGTTAGTTTAACTGAATGGGCATGTATTTTATGTTTTCCTCTAATTTTAAGGTGAAAGAATGAAATGTGGAGCTCCTTGCATTGCTACATGCTAAACAATCTTTAGTTGCCATGACAATAATACTAATAATTTCTATAGACCCTTTTTCAGTTAGTAAACACGGTGATGTTTTTTTTTTTTTTTTTTTTTTTTTTTTGTGGGCGTAGCTTAGGAATCTGTAAGGGAGGGTATTTCAAGTGTAAGTTGCTTTGGATAAAAGCGTCTGCTAAATGATGTAAATTTAGTCTGAGTATTTAGAATCTGTGCTGTTTTATATTAGCCGCCTGCAGTTGTACGTTTGTTTTGCCTCCAGCTAGCGCCGTGACGTAATTGTGACATCTGCGCAAAAGGGGTCTATAGACTGCCTGTTAATCATTAGATGAACAAAAGTATTTCAGGTGGTAGTTGAGATCACTTACCACATTTATTTTAATAGATGTGAGACAGCTTTCTCAAAAAAATAATTTTATATATGTGCTTTGATTCTGAAACAAATGTGTTTTAAGAGTCTTTTTTGGGTCAGTTATTTGTATTCAGCCATATGGAATGACAGCGAAGATGGGCTTTGCTTAACTTGCACCCTCCAAATCACCCACCCTCAAGTTCTTTGATGGAGTTCACAAATAGTGTGGAGATACATTTTTCAGTTCTCAGTGCATGAGCTCTGAACAAATTACCCAAAGTATAGACTGAAATTTGTGACAGATTCATTTGCTGCCTAGTTACAAATAATAAAGAATTTAAAATATAAATTGCACACTCCTATATTGCACATACACACAGAGAATGTAATTTAAGATACAATAAGATACAGCCCACTGCATTCGCTATAATTAGCAGAAACGATTCTTACATTTGTCCTTGTGAAAAATAAATGTATTACAACTTACAAGGTATTTGAAATACACTTATTTTATCCTAAGTATATTACAACTACCTTTACATATATATGTACCTAATATAAATATTCTGCAATTGCACTTTTAATATACTAAATTGGTATAAAGTCTGCTAAATTCGAACAACTAATTTGGTACTTAATGCACTTTAGTTATCCAGAAATAGTCCGACTAAAGATATACTTAGGCATATTTGATTGTGCTAAAGTGGGACTAATGCAGGTATACTTTAGGTATACTTTAAATGTATGTATTAAAGACTGATATTATACAGAGAACATACTATCCTTACTAATAGTGGTTTTACACATTATAGGCTTAATATTAGGAAATGTGCTTTGTTTACTAAAGAAGCACTCCAAATAAAGTGTAATCTTTTTAAATCAAATCTTTTTTTTTTTTTTTTTTCTGGTCACTTCATTTTAAGATGTTCCCTTTACAGTGATAATAGTGATACAGTGAAAATAGCACAACATTAACTTTTTTTTAGCCAATATCTAATTATAATAATAGTACATTTAAGTACTAAGCAATACCAATTAACTACATACTATAAAAGGGTTAGGGTTAAGATTAGGTTGGGTTTTGGGTTAATTGCATGTAATTATTCATAATTTATAGTTATTACTATAATAGCTACTTGTAACGTGTATCACCCGTCTCCATTACGGTGTGATGACTCCTATCTTCAACCAGATGGAACTTGATAAATATTCTGAATGTTCCAATCCAATTTGACCTCTGACCTGTAATGCTACTTAAATCATACGCTGCACTGTTCGTTTGTTTGGCCCTCCGACTGAGCCTGGTTTCTTCCAAAGTTATTTTCTCCATTATGCAACCTGATGACGTTTTGGTCATCTGTCTTTGGCCACTGTTGCCTTTGTCACCATCAATGTTTTCTCCAGGGCGGCTGTATTGATAAATGTACTAAATTAATAACTTTTTTCATAACACAAATTAAAAAAATCACTGAACTTACTTAAACTGGACTTTGACTCTATTTTCTTCTAGATCTGCTGTACAGAAGAAACAAACTTTGTTGCATTAATTTCCATTTTATCACTGTAAAGCTGCTATTTGTATTTGTATTGTAAAATTGTATTGTAAAAAATTTGTAGTGTAAAACGTGTTATATGCAAAAAGGTGTGATGTTCCGCTGTGATGCTCCGCTCAATATTTATACTTAATTTATACTTAATATACTTTAATTTATACTTCAAGGAGTAGTTCACTCTTTTTAAAAAAAAATAAAAAACTTTTGCTGATAATTTACTCAAACCCATGTCATCCAAGATGTCCACGTCTTTCTTTCTTCAGTCGAAAAGAAATTAAGGTTTATTTTTACACCGTAACAGACATCCAAAGTCTGCCGACACACATACAAACACACACACACACACTCTCTCAACACAAACATTCTAAATGTTTGTGTTGAGAATAAAGCATGTCAAATGACTAATTGATGCCTTGGTAATATTTTGAACAAAACCGTGTTGACCAATTCATGTTAAATACAAAGTGATTTCCTGGCTCTTGTTTAGTGCCACACTTAATGCCATTTTTATTAGGGCACTGGGCATTGCAAAGATTTTTTTTTAAATCATTCTTAAAATTTTCTAAACAAGTATTTTTTTCCAGTTGAATTTTCAGATTTCCCATGGGCACCCCCTGACTCAGCGACTCCGCATTCACGGGCGGATTTTAGATACAAAAAAGCCCTGAGCTCTCGCTGTGTTTCTTCAACACATTCTCATCCCAAAAAGTCATATAACTGACGTTTTGGGACGTCTTTTTTTGACCATACGTCAATATTCGCCTTTTTAGGGCCCCCTTAAACGTCGGTAGATGGCGATCCCGGGCTGTCATACAACTGACGCTTTACCTTTAACGTCAGTTAGGTGACGGGTTAGGTTTAGGGTTAGGTTTAGGTCTGGGGTAGAGTTAGGATCCCATAACCTCATCTACCGACGTTTAAGGGGGCCCTAAAAAGGCGAATATTGACGTATGGTCAAAAGACGTCACAAAACGTCAGTTATGTGACTTTTTGGGGTGAGACTGCGCTGGTTTCTTTATATAGACAGGCCTCAGTTCAAATGTAAACATGGGAATCCAGTGGAAATTTTTTGTGTTCATCCCCTCAGACTTTCTGGGGGCAGAAGTTGACCATTTGCCAACAGCGGTAATTTGCATTCAGACAAATTGTAAGAAGGGGTTAATTTAAAGACACACCCTTCTGTGTGCAAGATATTTCTATATTCTTAAGAACTTTGTTACCTTTTGATTTACTACTTTGGGAATGAGACATTTGTACCAGTCACCATGAGACCTTTAAGATGATACTAAACACAATCCTTACTGCCATATATATTCTTGTGTGAGTTTTAAATGTTACTGACAGACAGAGAGAGAGAGAGAGAGTGAGTGAGAGAGAGAGAGAGAGAGAGAGAGAGAGAGAGAATCATTATACAAATTTTCAAATAATAATTATTTTGATTGTTTGCTTTTTTATTATTTTATTATTATTATTATTATTATTATTGTTATTATTACTGTTCACTTGTATATATATATATATATATATATATATATATATATATATTTTTGTATGTGTCTATTGCTTTGGCAATATTGTGCTATTTTACACATTCATGCCAATAAAGCTTATTTGAATTTGAGAGAGAGAGAGATGTAGATGAGGTGAGACTTGTCTCAAAGGAAGAAGGGGAGGGAGTCAAATGTTAATTTTCAACAAGTTTCTTTGTTTCATAGACCACTGGTCAGATATTTTCTCTTCAACCAGTTTTTTTCAGCCTTACAAAGCATTCTGGGATGAGCGTGTGGCCCTGAGTGGACTGAGCGAGTGGAGTAAAATCTTCAGAAAGGCGCTCACTTTTCTTGCTCCGGAGGAAATATTACTACTCTGCTCACATGCTCTGTTAGGTGGGCAGAGTAGAGGCATATATTATCAATTAAGTCTGCCTCCTCTGCTTCCCACTTTGAGTCTCATGGATATATACATATGTGAAGGCAAGACAGGCTTAGGAGCTCCTGCACACAGTGGAATCCACCCAATTTAATCTCACTAGTGCTGTCAGAGAGTGGTGATCTCCACCCTTTGAAGAGGGCGTTCAGACAAACAGGTGTTGCAAAGGCTCCAGGCCTGCCTTTTGAGGCAGCATGTGTTGTGTTTTATTTTTCCTTGGTGTAATATCACTTCTCAGAGTCTCAGGATTTTTGCTTCCAGAATTAGACTTTATTCTTTACAGAAATAAAGCAAAGCTGCCTCCTGCAGGAGCGGCTCCACATTTCCGCTCCATTTTGAATGTCAATATATCCTTCCCAAAATGGTCACGTACCCTTATAGATATTCCTGGTATGGTCCTTTACCACATGATACACAATCTTCAGCTTAGAATAGGAAGTTTAAAGGATACTATTCTCTTGCAAGCCTTTGCACAAAGTCAGCACACAGCTAGATAGATCACATGATCCTCTAGAGCTTTGAAAGCAAACATTGCCGAATAACCAGAGGAATGGAGCAGATTTTTGTTTAAAAGAAAAACAAGAATCAGAAACCATTCTTTCTGTCGCACATTTCATATGGCGGGCTAAGCAGTGCTTGTCTTCACATTTTTGGCAAATATACTTTCAGATTAGAGGATGGCAACATGTCTGAGGACACCCCCAAGGGTGAGAGGGACATTGACAAGTGGCTTTGGGTGGAGGTTGATTGTCTCTGACAAGTCTCTTGCACTGCCCTGATATCCTAAACTATCTTTTCCAGGGTTGAGCTATCTTCTTCCTGTCTAAGAGTCTAGTAGAATTATGCTTCCCTGAGAATGGGTAATTCAGTGTGAACTGAGGTAGGTAGGGCATTATAGATACCCCAAGTTATTGTTGGGTCTTCAAGTAGGGATATGGCTCCCCTTTGGAAGTGTGCTCTGCTATGGCCCTTGTTTGACAATACTAGCAAATTTCACAGATGGGCATCCCTCTTTGTTATGCATCACATACTATAGTCTGGTGCAAAAAAACAAACAAAAAAAAAAAACAAAACATAAGCACTAGCTTAACCCTTGTGCTGCATTAGATTTTTAACACCGTTGAGTGCATTAAGGACCAAAAATGGCCACATATTAAACATTGCCTAAAATATTATATATTATTATTATTTTCCACTTTTACCAAGTTAAATCTTTTAACCAGCATCAGTCCTCATCATAACTACCCAAAATGTATTCAATTTCAGGATTTTAACCCTTTAATTAGCAGTTTTGTTTGCGAAACCATCGATTTGTATAAGAGGAAAAAACACAAAAATTCAATTATTTTCAATAAACTAAATGCAAAGAGAAAACTTTAGATTTGGATTATCACAGTCCCACTTTGCAAAAAATCCCACTTAGCGCGTTAGAGACCAAAAATGGCCACCTATTAAACATTGCCTATTGCCTAAAATAAGGTGCATTTCCACACATAGGGAATAAATATGTAGTGACGTCATCTGGTGGAATACACTATATAATGCAAATATAATGCTTTTGCTTCAAAATGAAAGGATGTTTGTGCAAAAATCATGTTTCATGTATTACTGACAGCCTCAGATTTAAACAATGTTTTAATGGGTTTCAATGGGCCATTTTTGGTCTTTATGGTGCTGAGTGTTACTATTTGATCTACACAGTGTGTGTTATACATATTTTGCAAAATGGGATCACATTTTTTACATGTATCCAAAAAGTCACAATTTTGCCAAATTTCATACCATTTGCATTAGGGGTGTAACGGTACACAAAAATCACGGTTCGGTACGTACCTCGGTTTTAAAGTCACGGTTCGGTACGTTTTCGATACAGCAAAAAGAAAGAAATGCCAGAGAAATTTCCTATTTGTTTAAAGAAAAAATATTTTTAAATAAGTGTGAGTTTTCCTAGATCTTGAAACTTTCAGGTTTATAAATGGGGGTCATCTTTGAAGAATGAACAAATAATGTTTTGGTCATCACATTAAAAATAACATTTAAATATATATTTATATAATATTTGAATTTTGAAGTGCTGGAAAAAGATGTGTGAAGTACTTGAAAGCATTTCACCATTCCAGCCAAACTGATTCCAGTTAGTGTTACTATATTAAATCCATGGTGAATGTTGCTGGTCTGTGGACGAAAGTATTACTATTTCATTCACGGCACAATGTTTCTCCTGGTTTCCATGACAGCGCTGTTTGATCTAATAGAGATCTACGGTTAATAACGGAGAAATGTGAATGCATCTCACTAGATCTCGCAGCGATGTTATTACCTCAGTGGCGAATTCAAATGTTTTCTTTACCGGATCTCTTAGCGCGGTGTGTTAACAGTGTTGCTTGATCGAGATCGGCTCGCGCTGCACAGATGTTGCTGGTCCGAACTGATAAACGATCCGTGAAGCACTAACGAGTAGCGCAGTTTCGTTCTGCTTTCATTACGCTTGCCATTTGATGTTGTGCAACGTTGTGTTGGCCGCGTCAGCACGAATTTTGCCGGCAGGAAAAATGGTCCAAGCAATCATTCGGTTTGTATGCGTACCGAACCGGAAGCCTCGAACCGAAACGGTTCAATACGAATACATGTACCGTTACACCCCTAATTTGCATTAAAACAGCCAAAATGGTCAAAGAAATTAAACTGCAAAAGACCAAAAATGTCCCTAATGCAGCATAAGGGTTAAAAAGATAGGACCCTAGCTCCCCTGCAGTTTCTTGGGGGTTTTAGAGTCTTGGAGGAAAGAGTTACTGGACATGAGATGAGTCCAGAGTGGCAACACCAGAAGTTGTAGTCTAAAGCTCTAATTACTAAGGTGTTAGCACCTCCTTTGGTTGGGTCTTTAAATAGGAATGTTTCCCCTTCAGTAGGATGTGGCCTCCTGTAGTGTTTAGAGCTTGGGTAAAATGAAGGATCCCACTTGGAAGGTTGTCCTATACCATTAGTGTTGAGTAAGGTGAACTGAAGTATTGTGGACAATTTGTATTCCCCTGTTAAGTTTACCCCCCTCCCAAACTGTTGTTGGGTCTTAACCCTCTGGGGTCGACAAACATGCTGGCACGTTTTTCTGGATTTTTTTTTTTTCACATAGCAGAAAAATAGACTTAAAAAAACTCTGTCATTTATGGTCATACAGACTTAAGAAGTATGAAAGAAAATGTCTGTGAAATGTCTACTTTTTATGTGTCCACTTACAACCGAAACAAATCATTGTGCTATTGTAAAATAAAGAAAATAAACAGGGTGTGCTTTCTGCCTCTCCGTGAAATTTTTTTTTCTAGAGCACATCTCTAAACTTAAAGGGTTAGTTCACCCAAAAATTAAACTTAAGTCATTAATTACTCACCCTGAAGATATTTTTGATTAAATTTGAGAGGTGGATCACTGCTACATATGATGCCTATAAGGGATTGAAATTTGATGGCCCAGAAAGTCGTTGAAGACAATGTTTCTGAAAGAAAATGTAACGAGAATACTTTTTGTGCGAAAAAACAAACAAAAATAACGACTTTATTCGACTATTCCTTTTCTTCCTTGTAGGTCTGAGATGAGAGTTCAAGAGATTTCAACGACACATGCGCGAGAACTGAACAAGAAGGAGTAGAAAAAGATCGCAGTTCTCGCGCATGAGTCGTGGAAATCTCTTGAACTTTCGTCTCAGGCTTACAAGGAAGAAAAGGAATAGTCGTATAAAGTCGATATTTTTGTTTGTTTTTTCCGCACAAAATTATTCTCGTAGCTTGATAAACTTATACTTGAGCCACTGTGGTCACATGGAATACATTTTCTTCAATGACTTTCTGGGCCGTCAAGTTTCAATCCCTTAGGCATCTTACAGTATGTAGCAGTGATCCACCTCTCAAATTTAATCAAAAATATCTTCATTTGTGTTCTGAAGTTGAATGAAGGTCTTAAGGGGTTAGTACAGGATGGGGGTGAGTAATTGAACTAACCCTTTAAACAAAACTCACCAAGTACCAGCCAAACCTGCATAACATATATACACATATCATATAAACAACATATCTTTTTATAATCATGTAAGTGTCTACTTTTAAATTATCTCATTCAAAATGAAAACGAATATTCTCAGTTTATGTAATCTATGAAAGGAGAGAGATGTCAGTCGTTCTCATGGCAGCTCTTTATCTGCTAATATGAACACACCAACTGAGAGCGCGCGCTAATGAATCGCAAATGATCTAAGGCAATCCATGCAAAACTGTTATTGCCCACATCAGCTCAAAAAAACACATCAAGTTTAATCAGATTCACATACTTTATGTCATTTCGCAGCGCTGTGAGGAATAGTAATAGCGTAATAGTAATATAATGGAAAAAAAATACCTCAGAAGTGCTCGTTTCGGTTTCATTTCGAGGAGCAATTGATCCAGCTGAGGATTGTGAATAGTAAGTTCTTTATTCTTAAGTGTTTTTTTTTTCTATTCGCAATATAGTGTATGTAAAGTGCAAAAAGAGTTTACATATGAATCACGTGTTTATTTGTGAATGAAAGGCACAGATAGATGCTGTTGTTTACCACAGGCACTTACATTAGTAAACATGCAATTTGTTACATGAACGTGAACACATCTACTAGCTTTTCCCAAACTATATTGCTATACTGAGATGAGTAAAAATTTACTGAAATATGTTGATATAATGTCTTTTTATTAAACTGCAAATTAACATTCATAAGCCCTATATTAATAAATCATAAAAAGGTTACTGATGAAATATGATTGATTAGACAAGATTTTGTTGACTGGTTTTGTATATATTAAAAAGTTTTTTTTTGTTTTTTTTCGACTTCTGTTACATCAAATAAGCTTTTGTTCGCCAATTTCTGCTCATATGTTAAATTTATAGTATAGGATGTTTTGTCAAAAATAATTTATTTTTGAAGTTTTGTCAAAAATAAATAAGATAATTCAAGGTATATTGAATTATCAACTAAGATGTTTATTGTCACGATTAGCCACGCACTCCCTGGATTATCACAGACTACATTTCTGGACTGCTTATACCAAACACCATACACCTGCACTGTGCTGATTACACACGCATATAAACCACTTCCACACACCACACCAGTGTGAAGTCTTGACTTTCCTGGCTGTCATTCTGAACATTTTTTTACTGTGGTTTATTTATTTGGTTTATTTACCTTGGACTGTGTACCCCATTTCTGATCGTTCTCTGCCTGCCTTGACTTGAATTGTTACTGGACTTTGCTTCTCACTGCCTGCCCCGACCAATGCTTGTCAACTGGTTTGGCTCTGCCTTTTCTCTATTGCCCTGTTTACTGGTGTTGATCCCTGCCTGTCTGACTACTCTATAAAAGCTGCACATGGATCTCATTGTGTCTGTTGAATCATTACAGAAGATTTTGCACTGGTGTGGTGAGTTGAACTGACTTATATGCGCGTGTGTGTGTGTGTGTGTGTGTGTGTGTGTGTGTGTGTGTGTGTGTGTGTAAATGAGATGCAGGTGTGTGTAATCAGCACAGTGCAAAAAGAAAGAAATGGCAGATAAACTTCCTTCATTTTTTTATTATACTTTTATTAAAACTAACATCATAAAGTATGACTTTTTTTTTTACTTTGAGCAATGATGGATCTATACTTGACTTTTCTTAGGAGCATATAAAACAAAACAGCTCCTTGGACTAAATTAAATTTAATATTGTAATTAGGTTTATTTCTTAATGGTTACAGTTAGTGTTAGTAAAGTAAATCCATAGTGAATGTTGCTGATCTGTGGAGTGTGGACACTGAATAGTTCATTCATGGCAGGAAAAAACGGTCCAATGAAACGTTTGGTTTAAAAAATACCTACCGAAAGCCTAGTACCGAATGGTTCAATACAAATACGTGTATCATTACACCCCTAATATATAGTATGTGTTTTGTGGCCTTATTTCAGAAACTTTTTTTGTTGCTGTTGTTGTTGTTTTTCAATAACCATGTATAAACATTATTCTCTCAAAAATACAAACATACATACATGTTGCTCACATATTATGGTAGCCCTAGGGTGACCAGACGTCCCGAAAAATTCAGACCAGTCCCGAAATCTAAGCTATTGTCCCAAATCCCTAATCCGTCCCGAAAATTATACTAAAGCAAAATCTTGAGTAGTCATTGTCTGATAAAACATTAAAAACTATTCTTGGAGGTTGAGTCGCCCCTTGGCTGAAGCATCTTTTTTTTTTTTTTTTTTTTTTTTTTTTTTTTTGTATCTACAAAGATACCATAGGTGCTAATTCAGAAATGCATTAATGAGCTATTTTTCATTCAAGATATGAATGGCTATCACCTGAAAGGTCTAATTCACGCACTGTTACAGCAGTCATTGTTTTTTTTTTTTTTTTTTTTTTACAATGACATTTGAGTTCATGATTTTAATATTGTTGTTTTTTTGTGGCAGTCTAATGACAGACTGCTGATCTTAGAATAAAAATATGTTTGGTTCAGGTTTGAAATTCATAATCTTTTATTATAGGCTATGTAGTCTAAAATCATAGTAGCGCCTAACACATATAATCCATGTTCATGAACCTGACAAGTAGAGGTAATTTGCCTGATAACAATCCTCAATATTTTAGCACTCAAATCTAAAAATTGTGAGTTTATATCTCATAACTGTGACTTGATAAACTCATGACTGTGACTTTTTGACTTAATGTTTTAAATTTGTCTCCATTAGCTTTTTTTCTACACTTGAACCAGGCTTCCACAATTCACAAACAATTGATTTAAAAGAATATTTTTGTTATTTATTTCTCAGATGTAAACTTACCACCTAGTTTAACAAGGTCATGTGACAATATTTTAGTTTTGAATTTTGCAGCCTAATCTTTTCACACTATGATTGATTATGGACATATGCAAAAGCATTAACAGAATAAACTTGTATACATATAAAGTAAACATCCAGGCAAATAAACATCCAAACATTCTCAGTGATGGTGTTTCAGGGTGTCTAAACTCTAGTCTTCTACAGCAGTCTTTACAGCAATCCCATCATTTCCTTGTGCTCCTGACAGTGGCAGTGGTTACAGATGACAATCCATAGGTCTATAATGGTCCATTAAGAGCTGCATTGTTGGGGGCTGTGGAGAACACAAAATAGACCTCAGGGGATTGAGACCAGCCATTACTGATCACCGGCCCATTGTCACTGTTCATGACTACATCTCTGAGGTGTGTAATGTTCAACTAAATTTGGCTTTCTCCAGTGTATCTAAAAGTTAAGTTGCATTTTAAAGAATTTCTATGTAACCTTTTTTACATACAACAACAATTTATAATAATGATCTTCCCTTTTACCAAATATCTTATGCCCAGTACACATTGTACAATTTTGGGCTGTCTCAGATGAAAGATAAACAATTGTGGCAGTTTCTGTGGTCATGACTCCTAAACATTGGTTAAATACGGCTGTTGTCATGGCCTTGCGATCATAGAGAGCAGCGATCATTTTCTGACAGTGTAAAAAATTTAGCATGATCATCTCACAGTGTGTTTGCTGCTTTGACCTACGTCTACTGACTATAAAAATGTAACATGAAGGTGTATTGATCAACGCGACAACTTTACTACTTAAAACTACTTGCCTCAAGCTCCATTTGCAAAATTGGCATGCCAAATTTACCTAGACATGTCTTGCAACCAAACTTCAAGGAATGCCAAACATGACATGGCACACCTAAAAGGCAGCATATAATCATGCTCTGGCTAAATATTTGTCATGTTGAGCGAATCCAACTCTATACCAAGGAAAGACATTCTCTGCATGGGGGAGAGTTTGTTCTTTTCCCCTGTCATCGAGAGAGTTGAGAATGCAATCCTAAAGTACAGAAACGGTCTGTGTTGAGGGAGAATCGAGACATGAAAGTACGCATCATTCAGGTCAGTCAGTGCAAACCAGTCAACCAATCTTGGGGTTGAATGCATCTGAAAATGCTTTTCTGTATCAACATTTTGAACGGGAGCTAGGCCCAATTCAAAACACACTGATCTAAGATCAGTCGTAACCCACCACCTTTCTTGGGTACAATCAAGTATGGGCTGTAAAACCCCGCCATCTCAGTCAGATGGAGCCAGGAAACATCTTGGTCTTTTAGAGAAATTCAAAGTGTTGAGGCGCACAGGGAAATGGTCGTGGCACAACTTGCAAGTGTGCTACAAAGCTCTTTTAGAACTGCAGGAAGCAGTAGGAAATGCTCTTAACCCTCTGTTTTGTTTTGACATGCCCTGACATTTGTGTTTTTTTAAGTTGCTTATAAACATATTATTGGCACAGGTGAAATTACACAATTACATTTAGCACAAACAGGGCTACCATAAAATGTGAGCAACATGCATTGTACATGTTTGTATTTTTGAGAAAATTATTATGCATGGCTATTGAAAAAAAATAATAATAAAGTTTCTGAAATAAGGCCACAAAAGACCTAAATATGTGCCCACAAGACTTTTGACTAATGGATGTTGTCGCCTAGAGTGTTTTCTTCAAAATTATCTTAAAATCATCCTGCCTGATCAGTCACATAAAACATTTGATTTAAATTTTGTAAGACACTTTTTTGTTTGGAAAGACTATTACTTTAGACAACTGATGCCATCCCGCGGATCCCAATTCGGCAGTCGTTCTAACGTCAAACTTGAATGACTGAAATGGAACCAGGGTGAAGGGTTCTGGTTTGGCCTATAAAAATATGCAGTATCTTTTTAAGTCAGATGTTCTGAGAGAAACAAACACAATTTAGTTTTGTACACCTGTTAGTTGAAGTATAAACAGAGAGTAAGAGAAGGAATTAAAATGAAATAAATGAGAAGGCAGTTACAATTCATATTGTGGATGATATTCATCTGGGGGGCCTTTTTTGTTCTATTGTGTTCTGAAATTATGACATTGACAGATTCTATGTTGTTTGCAATGATTGCTCTTGGAACAGATGAAACCCTTGAGAAGTGTTTTTTTTTTTTTTACTTCAATTGTTCAAGATCCCAACTTTGTGGAACTTTTTCACAACTATTCAGGCACAGGATCATGGCTATTTCAGACTGAACAAGAGGGGCAGATGTACCACAATGGAATACATGCTCTATCTGCCTCTTACTCTCTCTCTCTCTACAAGTGCTACTGTCCCTTGGTTACATTTTTATCATTTTCACAGTACAGAAATGCTAATGGTACATAGCGATAACTCAAAGGAAATTAAGCAGTTCAGTTTTGTGCTTATCATTTAATGAAATAGTGTTCTGCGCACCTTGGCAGCCCCCTGTGCAGAGACCAGTGACCTCTGTCTATATTAAACGTTTCTCTTTACTATTATGTATTCTCCATAGTGCAAAAATGTCTCTCTACTAATCTAAGGAACTGCAATATATGTGTGCCTTAGAGATGCAGCAAATTAAGATCTGCTTCCATAACTGCGCCGCTGTCCTCACCTGTTCTGACTATTTAATAGTGATGGTGTGTTGCATTTGATATAGCTTCCTGTAAACTAGAGATAATTTAATATTGCATAATCTAAAGGCAACATCAGTGCTTGCAATGCAGCAGAAGTATTGCATCCAAGTTTAGGTTTTAGTTCTGTGTAAATGAAATGCAGCATGGTCGTGGCTTTTAGTTGCCATCATTGAATGTGACACTTAAGTCTAACTTGAATCTTAACATTGGTGTTATACAGTAAAGCTGCACTAGAAAATAAATAGCCAATTTAGTCCAAAGAAGTATTGAAATAGTACACTTACAAGTATACCACTAGAACATTTATTTTAGTATACATACTACATAAAGTATACTTAGAAAAATACTTGAACTTTACTTGTTTACTCAATAGAATTAACTTTTTTTTGTGAGGGATCCTCACCTTAGAAATCTGGCAATCTAGGGTCACTGACTTTGTTGAATGAGGAAACTGCTTTCACACACTCAGACAAACCCTGGGCCAGTGAAGGACATTTGAACAGCAAACACAGCTATCGATCAAGACGCCCTTCAGTGCTACTGACGCACCCTTTTCCAGATCCAGCAAGTGTGTGGTTTCGGTCAGAACCACACACTTGCTGCGTTCAAGTCATCTCGTATAGATCGTAATTACGAGTTGAACGCACTTGAACAATGTCGTAAATACCAGTGGGGAGCTCAGGATTTTCTTTAAGCCCCAATCTTGGGGGCGTGTCAGTGAGAAACATGGCGGAATCAATGGATGCAACGTCTGTTGACGGTAAATTTTAATTGAATTTCAATGTTTCCTCATTACTCATACTGTAATGCTTTTTCATTTATAAAGCAAGCTCTCTGCACAAAATATGATATCATTGTAATATAAAAATTATACCTAATACATAATGATAGAGTTTACAATGGCTTCATAAGCTAATAAAAAACATAAAAAGAAAAACACACCTGATGCGCATTTTTTGTTCTTCATTTTCTATTAGCAGAGATGTTCTTCACAAACCTTGCTGTATTTTCCTGTAATGCCATTTTGCTCAGACGAAACTGACTTGTACGCACCTCACCTCGTAAACACGACTCCCCACCTCGTACGTACGAACTTCCCAGGAGGACTTGAACGCAGCAACTATACCACCACTCTTTTTTCTCTACCATCGTCCTGCAAACGATGGATAATTACTGATTTGTTGCTCCCTGAGCATTTATAAACAATCCCCAATGCTCCTTAGATATATTATTTCTTTTCAACAAGGAGTCTATGATCTTTGAAAAGAGTACGTTGTGTAGTACACAGAGGGGTTTGCTTTGTGATTGCTGGCTTAGCCACCTAATATGTTCAACGGCTGTACGGCATTTAAATCCACAAAAGCGCTTACTGCACAACATGTGTGCTATAAATCACTTTTCATTTCAATGAGAAGCTTGTTGACTGTGCATAAATCAATCGCATACAGTTGGAAAGGACATAGATTACCATCCCCCGTGCTGCAATTGAATGCTACACTGCCAGTATGCACTACTGTGTATGTGCTACAAACACGTCACATCCAGCATAGGCTCAATGGAAAACATGTCTCTACCTTCATTTTTTTTTTTTTTTTTTTTTTTGAAAACTCAGAAAAATGTACTTGAAATGAACACAAGTGGTAGTAAAAAAATAAATAAATAAATCCACACAAATTTTGATTAAAGGGCAGATTGAGTAATACATTTTTGTGCAGTTCCTTGCAAAGATACTGTTATTAACTTTTTATGATCTTGCTATACTAGGGATGTTCACAAATACATCAAAAAGTATTTAATTACAAATTACAAGTACTTACTCAAATGTATAAAGTATTTAATACAATTTGTGCAAAATACAACCAAAATTTAGTCTAATGTAGTGTGAAGTGTAGAGTTGGATACATGTAAGAGTATAGAATGTCGGAATATTGTCGTTAATTGCAGAAGATGCGCTTGTACATGTTGCCACATACTGTCATAATAAAAGATCATTACGCCTATAACACTTATTTTTTTATAATATTACACAAAACTAGTTAACACTGCTGTGAGGGTGTTTCTAATACCCAGTGTTGTGCCTGAACGCGTTCATATTTTGGGAAAATGTGAGCTGAACGTACTGTATTACTGCCTGATAAACGTTACTGTGAACGCGTTCTTTCTGGTGTCTGTGAACGCACGCTCTCTCAGTTTAACTTTGTACAATTGGGTGCCAGATTTCAGAGCCTTCCAGGCGAAAACCCGGCTAAAACACTCGTAAACAGGCCTTAATATCTAGAGGAAAAACACCCAATCTGGCAACACAAGCCACCAGTGTCGCACCGCGGCCGCTGTCAACAAAGCAGTGAGTGAGGAGGCATTGTAAGATGTTTTAAATGACGGTTTTATGACGAGGTTGGTGAGGATGGGAAAAATCTTACATTTTTGTGTAAACTTTGCCCGTCGATAAAATAATTGTTGTCTGTGGTTGTATATGGGCTGTGGCAATAATAATAATAAAAAAAATAAATAAAAAAAGAAGCTCACAACATGAACTTGTTCATTTTTTGAAGTACTGTATGAACTATGAACTGAACTAGTTCTTTTTAAAAATGCGTGAACTGAACTTTGAACTAGTTTATGTAGAAAGTGAACTTTCCCAACACTGTGACAAGTTGACATCTTTCTCTCTTCTGACTGCCATTATCAATATATATTTTTTTTACTCTTTTCGAAAGTTGTGAAAACACTGTTGTGGTGCTTTTCTTTTGCTGTTTGAGCAAATGGGAACAGAATATATATATATATATATATATATATATATATAATGTCTCTAATTCACTGCTATAGAAGTTAACCCAGCTATGAAGCTTTCCACTTCTGAGAAACCCAGAAATGTGAACAGGGTCAATAGGATGTGTCACATCACATGATTTTCTTGCCAAAAAACTGTAAAAGTCCAAACTGAGAAAATCAATTTGATAATCATATCTGTATTTTATGTCTATGGTCCTAAGGATAGTTCACTGAAAAATGAAAATTATAATGTCTCTAATTCACTGCTATAGAAGTTAACCCAGCTATGAAGCCTTCCACTTCTGAGAAACCCGGAAATGTGAACAGGGTCAATAGGATGTGTTACATCACATGATTTTCTTGCCAAAAAAACTGTAAAAGTCCAAACTGAGAAAATCAATTTGTTAATCCTATCTGTATTTTATGTCTATGGTCCTAAGTATAGTTCACCGAAAATTGAAAATTCGCCCATTTCACAAGGTAAGATAACACTCAGTTAGGAGTGGACAGCAAACACAAGGGGATAAAATAGGGAGAAACTAATGAAGAGAAAAGTTGATGCTGAGATAATAATGACACAAGGAGGATAACAAGGGGGCGGGGTTAAGTAACGAGAAAACACACAAAACATGGGTCTGTCATGATCCAGCCTCAAGACTAAAGAAAAAACAAGGACAAGAAGGCAGAATCATGACACAATGTAGCCGTGCAAGGTCTGATACATTTGACAAGAGCAATCCTTCTTTCATAAAACAAACAAATATGTTGTCATGATTATTGAGTTTGTAACTCTAATTCTATAACGGTTGCCTCTCACTACTTTAGTGGAGTACTGGGAAGGGCAAGTATTTGGAGCAGTTCCATTGGGCAAGGATGCTTCTACACAAACATTTCCAAATATTTTTGTGTTTATTTTGTAACTATTTTTAACTTTTAACTGTATCAGAGTCATATTGTAATCCACATATTGTATTTCTATATTCAAAATAAAAAGTTGAACATTTGGGAGCAGTTGGGCCTTGGCTAATGGTGCTGCTGTGCTGAGTAGCTGCAATCGCTAACAAAAGGAAAGGGTAACAATGAAACAGGTCTCAAGACAGATTTTGTTTCTAATGATAATATGAGGTCTGGTGCCTTGAGTGTAGGGATGAGAATAGAAGATAATTTGGATTTATGTTGAGAAAAATTAAGATGAAAAGTCTGAAGATTGTTTCAGGAAAACTTAAGCATCTTTTTTTGCACTTTTTCTGGAATGCCGTCAACTTGGATGTACCATCATTCCCAGCTCTAAAATCCCTTTTCGGAGGCAAAGATTATATATAGAAAGACAGAGGACTCATATTACAATGAATGGGAGAAGTGCAACATGCAATAAGTCCTGTCTTCGAATCAAAAGAGCCAATCACCAATGGGTAAAGTCATTGCATCACTGCAGCTGTCGTTGGAAGTTCTGGTTGATATAGAAAGAGTCAATATGTTTGGACAGACACTGACTGGTCTTGCCTGAAAAATGGAATATTTTTTTCATGATTTTGAGCATTTATAAACACAATTTTTGGGGAAGTTGTTGTCAGATTTCAATTGTGATTTCAAATATGAAATATAATCTTAAACTTGGTAAACAGCTTTAGAGAAATTGATGTTTCCTCATTCAAAGAGATAGGAGCTGCACTTGCAAGATTGGCCGAGTGGCATTTTGAACATGGTCGCTGAGTGAAATTACTTGCCTTAAAGGGACCTTGGCTGAATCCGAAATCACCCCAATATCCTCATATAGATCATTATTCAAGGGACCATCCATTGTTTGTTGTGTCCGAAACTATAGTGGAAGTTATTGAGTGCACTCATCCAATCCCACATTAGAGTGTATAACGACCGTCAGAATTTGCTTCCTGTTTTCATTCATTCCTTCAAGTTAACTGTGTTAGTGGACTAATGTAGGAAACGGGGATTGAGGGTTTAGGTTGTCTGATGTAAATAGATTGCAGCACGAAGTTTGAAAAACTAACATGTACAATCTGGTTGCAGCCATCAAAAAAAAAATATTCTTTAACATGTTTTTTATTTTATTTTCTTGACTCATACTCTTTCAACACGCTACAATCTTTCAACTGTGGACAGTCTTTCTAAATTTGCTGAAAAAGTTTTAAAGTCCTCATGAAATCAAAATTGACCCTGTTTTCTTTGTTAGCACACATTACTTTGTTTTTTTCGTAATTGTTTATCTCATAGGGTGAACAATTAATCTGAGTCAGAAAAAAAAAAAAAACAGTTTATCGTGGTAATCTAACCTTTAATCAAAATCTGAAAAGTTACTTCTGGTCTGGAATGGACTTTCTGATGATGTCAGTTAGAAGGCTTGGTTTGATATTGCTTAACCATTTCCTTAGTCTCCTTCGTGTCCTTCATGTGTTAAAAAAATATAAATAAATAAAAAAATAAAATAAAATAAAATACGCATCAACATCATATTTCCCCCCTCTAAAATTATCTGTTTTTCATCTCTTCTAAACTATTTTTTTTTTTTTTTTTTGCAGCCTCTTCCACATTCTTGCTGAGTACAGATTCAATCAGATTTGAGTACAGGACTGAATCAGTTGTGATTTAATGGGGCCCCTATAAGTGGTATATAACGCAGAAGTCCTCAATTCTGGATTTGAACTTAATTATATTCACCTCAAGTATACTTAAGTACCAGAATGAATGATATACATATAATACATTAATACATTTGATTAATTCCATTTTCTCACTTGTCAAAGACCAAAAATATCTCCCAGATACAGATAGACAATTAAATTTCCACTTTATCCTATTTTCAGAGATGAAAGTAGTCTCGTGGCATCAACCATATTATTTATGCTCAAAGGAACTCATCATAAAATGAAGCCAATTCAGGCATTTTATGATTTGTTGTTTTACAATACCTGCTATTCACACTGTGCCATGTATTTACCTGCATAAAATGAAGCAGCAGACTTTATAATATTATTTGGGTGACAATATATAAAGTCCAGCAGACTGTAGTGTGTCTGGTAATAACATGGCAAAATGTTGCCTTTGGTTTTGAATTAGTGGCCTGATATAGACTAAAGAGTTTGGAGTGTTGCAAATTGTTTTGTTACAAATGTTTACAGTTCGGTTTGGTGCCACTAAAGGCATAGAACAGGGGTGCCCAATCCTGCTCCTGGCCATCGACTGTCCTGCACAGTTCATCTCAAACCCTAATCAAACACACCTGAAGTAGCCAATTAAGGTCTTTAGGATCACATTCAGGTGTGTTTGATTAGGGTTGGAGATGAACTGTGCAGGACAGTCGATCGCCAGGAGCAGGATTGGGCACCCCTGGCATAGAAGGTACACAATGCAACATTACAATGTGGTAAGGAGTCATCTATCCACCTTATTTTTAACATAAAAGCAGGTACAGACATTTGAAACTGAAGTTAATTGCTTGCTGTGATTTATAACAAAACAGCAGATGTTTGCTGCTTGATATTACAAACTGGTATTTCATATCATATAATTGCAATGCATTGCCTTAATAATAAACACACTGGTTTGTAGTGTAAATTGTTTTACAGTTTACTGCTCTTATTCTTACCTATAGTGGCTGATTAATATTCTCACACAGTATCTCACACAGAAAATATCTTACTTCTGGATTGCAAAATAAGGTGGACAGACGCATGCGTTTTGAAGTGTGTGTGAAGATGGGACATTGCCTAGGATTGACTAATAGAAAGAACATATTAACGGGCTGGATTTGTGGTACTCTATGATGAAGAGTAAAGATGTGTTTCAAGTAAAGAGGATGCCCAGTCCATCTTATTTTGCCTCTCATGGGAGCAGAAAATCAGAGACAGGAAGTGATGTATCCTTGGCCATCCAAGGCACTTGTGGGGACATCAGGATTATGAGGAACCCTGACGGAGATCTAAAATTAACTCATCCCATCCACAAATCAATTCAGTATCAGCATTCATTAGGCAGAGGGGCTCTTGTCGAGGAGAGATTGATGATCACGGCCCAACGTGGATGAAAGCAGAAGTGTCTAACATAATGAAAATGGAATAGCCATGTTTCACTCTGATTCAGAGGCATCCGCCTTTCTCATGTGAGAAGAGGGAAAAGAAAGAGGCTTGTTTTGTTGATAAAAAGAGCATGTATTAATCAGTTTGACTGTAGAAAGTGCTACTAGAAAGTGCTAAGCTACTGTATATGTTACCCTCACTTTGACCTTTTTGGCCACTGGCTTTTAAGACTTTTTAACTTGTATTTTGTTGGCGGCATCTGTTGAAAAATCATAACAAGATTGAATTTCTCTATCAGCAATGCTCAAAGTGTCACATGACTATTGACGTGGGTGAAAGGAACTTCAAATTGTGTGGGAAATCGATCTTTATACTGAAAAAATAGTCCCAGTCGGTGCCGTCTCTTTACTGACCATGTAGTTCATACTGTGTACTGAGTACGACCGAACTGGGAAACTATTTGATTGGATGGCTTTATGTAACTTCCTGAAGTGAGATCAAAATGAGTGCCTTTTGAGTTAAAACTATACACTATTCTATGAAATAATTCAAATTAGTTAAAGTGCCCCTATAATGCTATTTTAAATGCTCCTGGTTGTTTTGGGGGTCTCCTACAAACAGGTTTACATGCATCAAAGGTAAAAAAAAAAAAAAAAAAAAACGTGCATTTTCTCATATACATTTTACATCACCACATTTTGAAATGATTCTCAAACGACTCGTTGAATGAATCAGTCTCTCTAAATCCCTCCTTTCTGTTAGCCTACTCAGCTATGATCGGCCAGATGACGCAGTCTGTGAAGACTGGTCAACAGCTTACAGTGCATGTTGGAAACAAAATGCCCATTACTATAAACGTATTGGCATTGATTACTATACTATAACTACAAACTAACGATGGCATTGATTTAACCATATCAATCCGAGCGGGAGTCCGATGATGAAACATTGGAAACACTAGACGAAACGAGCAGGACAATTCTCAGTCATACACTACTCAGTTTGAGGTACATTATGAGATGTTGGAACAGTAATTCCTCACCATCAGCATTAAGAACTGTATGTCCATCAACAAACTGTGTGTATGTTTCTAATTTATTGTGGTGCACATGCGGTAACTGTATTAACTGTCTCAATAACATTAGTCAAGCACTGACTGACTGAGAATGACAGGTGTAACATTAATGCTAAACAAATCTTGATCCATCCTTTATCTTTGAAAGTAGTACGAATGACAGGCCATCTGCATTAATACACAGTTTTAGGTAGTGGCCCACAGCTGATTTGCAGAACTATTTAAATTAGACAATAATGCCATAAGCCGATTAGCTGGAAACGTACACAATATAAACACAAAACCATGTATTTTGAAATATCGGTAGAAAATATAAGCATCAATAATTAATCATACTTACAGGTTGTGATTCTGAGTAGAAAGTTGATTCAAATAAACTGGGCTCTGTCCCATTGTGCATTATGTAGGCGGGCATTAAGCATTATGCTTATCTATTGACGTAGAACTGCCTTGCAGTGAGATTCGAAATACAAAATACTCGTTGAGGTGGTTCTGAGTCGATTCTTTCTTTTGGGAGACACCAACTTTATTTATCGTGCATATGCGTTCTTGTCTGTACTGGTGTTCTTGTAGACTTGTGAAACTTCATTAGTCACTGCCGAGTATTGTTCCAATTCAAAGTTCACATCTAGCTTCAAGTCCAGTTCAAATCCCCTGATCTGTTCTTCCGTTGATCCGCCCTGTTTACCGATGACTTGAGACAGCCAGGTATCCCAGAATGCATCTCACACCAACCAGTAAGTGTCAATTGCAGAGAAGAAAACCCTCATAATATATAAAAATACTACTGTTTGTGTCATGAAATGTAATTTTAAGAGTGTTTGAGGCAAGAATGTAGTTGTTTAAAACTTAAATCTGTGGTTTATTTATAAAGATAGCGCCTATTTGAAAAACATTTATCTGACGTTTTCGGAGTTGTGAGATCCAGGCAGTCACCGGGTGTTCAATGCTCATTAAACCCGACTGGAACAGCTTTAACCTTGGCTAGTGCTTCTGACGATTACTGCTGGCTCTGATGTCTCTAGTCTAGTGGATAAACATGACGTATAATTCGTCATGTGTATAAGTTGATCTTTGGTCTCATTAAACTTTAGTTTGTTCCATGGCAAAAAAAAAAATCGTTTTGGCTGAGGGCAACGTGAGGTTTAATAACTTTATATATTTAGGCTATTTAACTTGAACTTTGTAGCCTATTAGAGAGCTACTTGTGTTAGACTGAATCTTTTTCTTATTTTTCAAAAAATTCCATATTTTTAAAATGAAATCAAAAAGGTCATGTTCATGTTGTTATAAATATATGCAGATAATCAACTCACATGTTGCCTGAACTACATGGCCATTAGGCTATGTTTAGGATTTTTTTTCTATGTTTAAAAGGCAGAACAGTGTCTTATTACCCATTTCGTTTTATTGCGGACAAAAAGACACAGAGTTGTAGCATATTTTGTTTTATTGTTACCTAAAATATACATAAAGAGATAACTGGAGTAGCCAGAGCGATCAAGAACGCTCTGTTCCATTTGCAGAATAACCGGACTTGCATCCTCTCGTCCTCTAGAGTTCATTTTTCGGAGTCGAACTTGGGGTCATATAGCTGACGTATTGGGACGTCTTTTGACCATACGTCAATATCCGCCTTTTTAGGGCCCCCTTAAACGTCGGTAGATGAGGTTATGGGATCCTAACTCTACCCCAGACCTAAACCTAACCTTAAACCTAACCCGTCACCTAACCGACGTTAAAGGTAAAGCGTCAGTTGTATGACGGCCCGGGATCGACATCTACTGACGTTTAAAGGGGCCCTAAAAAGGCGGATATTGACGTATGGTCAAAAGACGTCCCAAGACGTCAGTTATATGACTTCTTGGGATGAGACTGTGTTAATTTGGCAAGTCCGAACTAGCAAGAGCGCAAATTCGAAGTTTGCGTACTTGGTATTGAGAAACGGCCATTCACAAACAGCTGTATTACACACTGCGTTTAAGGGTATATTCGAAACACCATAATAGGGGCACTTTAAAAGTGTATTTACATGAGACACATGACTGTGTTAATGTTACAGAGAAGAAAATCCTATAATTGGCTGACAGTATTTTTCTAATTAAACTGATAATTTTAAACATTATCAGTTATAATTATCATGGAAAGCAATTTAGATACATAGTGTCTGTATGTATGAAGTGGAGCTATTGTGTGCACTGCATACACCCTCATAATGAATAGTCAAACATATAAGAGAACGATGGCATGCATATGAATGATTTTAGAATTACTGATAGAAATTATGTGAAAGACTTGGGCATATGGGCAGAGCTTTGGCTTTCTAAATGAATGCATTTTGTGGAAATGTGCTGCAAAATACAAAATTCACATACTTTAATGCACTGTTTTTCACACAACACATAGACTTTGCATTTCTCAAACTAGATGTAGAAGAAATGTAATCATGGTAATTCCCTTACGTAAAAGAAGTATATTTCAAGTTCATTTTATGTAGTATACTTAAGAAATGTTCAAGTATAATTTTAAGTATACATTATGTAGTAAGTATATTAATGTCACTATGTACTAGTAGTAAACTTGTAAGTGTACTATTTTAATGCTGCTTGGGACTAAATTGGCCCACTTTTAGTACATAAAAGTATATGTTTAAGTGTACTATAAGTGTAACAGTAAGTGCACAACTAGTTCATAATTATGTATCTCATGCACTGTAAAAACAAACCTATAGAATCTACTCAATAAAAGTGAGGTAACAATTTGCACTCATTTTGTTTGGGTAGATTGCATTCTATATTTTTGAGTAAGGAGTACCTGACTTTAACAGCTATGATATACTAAATGAAATTAGGTAAAAATTCTACCTAATATTTCTCAATACATTACACAGCTAATTACTTATACAAATTGAGTAATAATTAATCTATTATTAGCAGAAAACAGTTAATCTACTTAATTATTATTAATAATAATAAGTGAATAGAAATAATTAAACTTACTTATTAAGAGATGGTTAAATTTACTTAAAAATGGCCAGACACAGTAATTTAACAGTAACAAATTACTCTTTATTGATTACTATGGATAAAAACATTTCATTTAAAAAAAATTAAATAAAACATTAATTAAAGGTATAGTTCATCAAAAATAAAAATGATGTACCTTTAATGCACAAAGGTACAAAAAATAACCCATGTACATTTAATTTTAAAAGATACAACAAATCACTAACAACCTCTTTAAAACCTTCTAATTAAAAAATAAACTGGTTTCCATGCAGTCTTTGCCAGTACAACAGCTCATTTCATTAATTACAAGTGACACAACATATCATTAACAACTTCTTAAAACTAATACAAAAACAGACAAAGACAAATCTGTTGACCAACTGGGATTATGAATCACCAAAACTTTTATTATTTGGTTTGTGTGGCCCTCAAGTTCGTCCTCCTGTTAAAAAGAAAAAGAAAAAGCATATCATTTTTTCAAGTTAGTTTAAGCATATTAACAACATGTTGTTCCAAAACAGTTGTCTTTTTTTATTCACGTCATTTATTTCAAGACAAATCAGGGTTTAGACTTTAGATAGAAATATCTTGTAAGGATTGGAATAGATTGTCATGCTGGAACATTCAGGAAATAAATATGTCCACATAGAACAACGGAATAATAGAGTTTCCACCTGATATAGATGAACATTTAGATTTTTTGAACTTGAATTTAATGACTTAAAAAATAATTTGATTGTCTTTGTCGATTGATTTCATAAATCAGATTTACTTATCCTAAACTACAATGAGTCGAGTAAGATCATTCCCCTTAATGGAATCGATTCCAACCTTTGCATTTTGAACCTTTGGAATCGACTCTCAATTCCCAACGCCTCGGAATCGATTCTTTTTGGAATCGACCCCCATCCCTATCATTCAGAGGCGATGCTTCTTCACCATTGCTTTGAATGAAAAGTGAAGAGAGTCGACTCGAGAACTCTCTCTGAACTGCACGTGCGTGCGGCACACACACACATACGCGTCCAGCTACAATAATCATATTAATTTGAAACAGCAACCCAGAATATTTGTCACAAGCATTGATTAAAACAATGATGACAATAATCGCATAAAAAAACGACTTAATCTTTTCTCGGCCTTGATCACCTCAGGACATCGTCAACCGTATATCAAATAAAAACGCTGTCGGCGTGAACAAACCCTTATCACACAGCTGCACCTTGGCTAAGCTGTTCACTAGTTTCAGCAATGTGACTAATGGCAGCTAATATTTTAATTATCAGTGTAGACTTTTACTCGCATTTGCCGGTATAAGACCCAGTATAACGTTATCAAAGCTAAATCGACCAGGCTGAAATTCGAACCTGTATGTCAGCTGGCTGTGGCACCGACATAAGCGAGCAAATTACAAATCTTTTGATGAATCTTACCATTAAAAAAGTTAATATTTGGGTTATATGATAACAACATGATAAAAAAAAAAAAACATCTTACCTGGAGCTCAACACTTCGTGGTCCTTCTGAAGACGTTGAATTTGAATTCCGCGATTGCCGCCTGGACGTTGAAGTTGACGCATGCGCAATTTGCAATGACTGAACTAATATATTGGGGTATGTTTTACTCATTTTTTAATGATCCAGATATTACTGTTAATAAATAGGTAGTGTAGTTAGAATGTACCCATTTTTATATATTTTACGTGCTAACTAATATACTTAAGTAAAATATAACTGATTTGCACAGGTTGTATTTAACACCCACCTGCATCATTTTTTTACAGTGTGTGTACTGCAAGTGAATTTATGGGTATACTAGTAGTTTACTTTTTTACTGTAATAGTTATACAAGTATACTTTGAATATTTAATTATACTTTTAAGTATTTCTGGATCAAAAGATTGAGTACAAGAACAGGACAAATATACTTGCTTTTCTCTCAGTATAAGTCAAGTACACTTAAGTGCAATTTGATGTATATTTAAGTACATATAGTATACTTCTGAGAAGTACAGGAAAAATAAACTGAAAGTATACTTTCTTATTTTTTAGTTTAAAAGAAGTATACTAATGGCACACTTGAATAAACTTCTTTTTCGTAAGGGAATGCAAACCTGCAGTAATTCGCTGTAACATTGTATGGAGGTAATTTTACGTGTAAAGACAATTTTTCCACGGCCAAAGCCAGCACATTAGTCTGTGGTGTTTTACATTAACATTTCTATGAATGACAGTGGGTGATATTTTCCCATGTTGAGTTTGACAATAATTAACATTTCACCACAGAGTGAAGAAGGTCTATCTCAATTTACAGAGAAACCGTCACAGCACTGCTGTGTTGAGCGCCCACACACAAAGGCAAGAGTCCAAGGAAGATCAAATTGAATCCACAAACAGAAAATAATCAGAGAAGAAAACAATAGCAGACCAACTTAGCATGACGAACAACTGACAGAAACTAAAGGTGAAACGAAGACCTTGATAGCTAGGACTGTAATTATAGCTTGTTGGGATAAGTGACCACTGTGGTGCATCGGTAAGAATGCAACTGGATGCTCTGACTCTCTTGAAGGGGTTTATTGACAGCCAACAGATGATTGTCTGTCTTCTTAAAATGTACAGTATGTGTGTGGTTCTACAACAACAACAATAAAGAAAAGAAAAATATCAGCATACAAATAACAAAATGCTGTCAGGATACAATTATTAAAGCTAATACTTGTCATTTAGTATAATCTTCCCTTCAGGTAACTTTAGCTATTTAAATCAAATAAACAAATAATATACCAGCACACATTAGCTTATTATTAAACTAAACAGCCTCTCAGTAACAACAACAACCAAAAACACATAGTTCTCGACTACATAATCATTATAAACACTCCATGAATAACTATGCAGTATCAGATTAATACTCATAAGCACAATAGTAGTGTATTACTAATAATACTAGGCATTAATGTGCTGTTAGCGAACTTTAAGCTAACAATACTGCATTTCAACTGAGTACCTCAGATTAAGCAACACTCATAAATACCCTAATACACCAAAATACACATATGTAAAACATTCACCAGGGTACTCACATGTCTCTGAACGCACACATGCACGGATCACAGCACAGATGACTGATTTATTAACTATTCTCCTCAGAAATATCTACGATGGGCTTCCCGGCCACTCTCACCGTTAACTCAAAAACGAAACCTATCAGTTCGCGCAAAAACGGGTGTCCTCTCCGTGACTCCAAAACAAAGGCGCTGATTGGCTGATCCCCGTTACCAAGACATTAATAACGAGTCCTTCTTTACAGCCGCCCCCAAATTTGCACAGTCAAATTTGCTGTCCTAGAGAAGGACTATTGGTCTCAGGTGCTGTCTCAGGTATGGCAGGAAGTGGAACAAGACGGGCAACTGGCCGGGTGTAAGTTCTGTTGTTCACCTGAATCTCTGCTGTCCTAATCCTCCCATCTGCACCTGGGATAACCTTAGTGATGCGGCCAATAGGCCAAAGTGCCCTCGGGAGTTGTGGGTCAACGATCATGGCAACAGCCCCAGATTGTAGTAGGGCCACCTCTTTCTGCCACTTGGTGCGCGTCTGCAAGGCAGGAAGATAGTGCCTAATAAATGTCCTCCAGAATTGGTCAGCGAGGACCTGCGTATGCCTCCAGCGGCGGCGGCTCAACAGCTCGGACTCTGGATACAACACTTGAGGCAACGATGGGTCGGGCCGCCCCATCACAAGCAGATTGGGGGTTACTGGGTCAGGGTCTGCAACGTCACTGGATACATACCCCAAGGGCTTAGAGTTTAGGATGCCCTCTATCTCGATCAGAACCGTACGCAGGACTTCTTCTGTCACTGTCTGCATCTGGATCGTAGCATACAGGGCAGCTTTGATAGATTTGATTTCCCTCTCCCATGCACCACCAAAGTGAGGCGCACTTGGAGGGTTGAATCTGAACTCAATCTGATGTTTGGCCAGTTCTGCTTGTAAAGTGGGGTGCAGTGCCTTGAAAGACTCGTGGATTTCCCTCTCTCCCCCTCTGAAATTTGTGCCCTGGTCCGACAGAAGCTCCGCTGGTTTTCCTCTGCGTGAGATGAATCTGCGGAGGGCCATCAGAAAGGAATCCTGGTCTAGACTAGTCAGGACGTCTATGTAGACAGCTCGGGTAGTAAGGCACTTAAATAATATACCCCAACGCTTCTCATTACGCCGTCCGATTTTGACCATGAAGGGCCCGAAACAATCTGTTCCTGTAGAGAAGAAAGGTGGTTTCATTAACCGCAGGCGGGCAAGAGGTAAGTCTGCCATTTGTGGCACTGCAGGCTTTGCTCTCCATCTCCGACAATCAGGGCAGGAGTGCTGATGCCGCTTCACAGCTTCTCTTCCCCGAAGGATCCAGTACCGTCGGCGAAGCTCTGCAAAGAGTCGCTCTGAGCCTGGATGACGAAGATCACGGTCAGCATCTTGTATGATGAGTTTAGACACCTGGTGAGCTGGGTCCAGAACTATCGGATGAATGGTTTCTGTGTCCAGCAAGTCACTGCGACGCAATCTGCCTCCAACCCGGATCAGCTGCAGTCGATCATCATATTCAGGGGCTAATGTAATCAACCGGCTGGTGGAAGGGACAGGTTTTCCTTCTGAGAGGAGTTGAAAGTCCTCCCCGAAGCAGTCTAACTGGACTTGCCTCAGTAAATCTCTCTCAGAATCCCGATAGTCTTGTGCAGTTGGCGTTGACTTGCAACCTGCCGCCCCATGGCGAGACCTCACAACCGCCTCTAACATGTCCCTGAAACCATTGAATTGGCTGGCATCAAGTAAGGGCGGAAGAGGGGTGGTGGTGATTGAGCCGCAGAATGTAGCCTTGCGAAGCTCTGTGGCGTCCAACTGCTCAGCCTTTGGCTTAGTAGGCCAATACTCAGATGACATGCGCAGAAATGCTGGGCCGTGCTTCCACCGACTCTCCCCCCCCAGCTCCGTTAGGGTCTTCCCGCGCGTAATGTCATCCGCGGGATTATTTTCAGAATCCACGTACCTCCATGCTTGGGCCTCAGTCAGCTCCTGGATCTCGGAGACCCTGGTGCCCACAAACACCTTAAACCTGCATGAGTCTGACTGAAGCCATGTAAGAACTGTGGTGGAGTCTGTCCAGAGTACCACTTCATGAAGTACCAGGGTGAGTTCACGCTGCAACAACCTTGCCAACTGAGCTCCAGTCACCGCCGCACATAGCTCTAATCGAGGTATCGACTGCTGGCGCTTAGGAGCCACTCTAGAACGTGCAGTCAGAAAGGCCACCTCCACTTTACCACCTGAACCCTCCGTACGAAGATACGCAACTGATCCGTAAGCTTTCTCAGATGCGTCACAGAATATGTGGAGGCTCCTGACGGAACTTGGGTGATCCAGAGGGGGGCTTGAATAGCATCGTGGCAAGACAATCTCTGGAAGGTGCTGCAGCTCATTCTCCCAAGTTAACCAGGCCTTGAGGGCGTCATTTGGCAGTGACGGGTCATCCCACTCTCTCTCTTTGTTCCATAATTGCTGGACAATGATTTTGGCCCGCGTGGCGAAGGGAACGAGAAAGCCAAGTGGATCAAAAAGACGTGCCAGTGCACTATAGATATTCCTCATAGTAGGTGTGGGACGGTCAGTTAGGCTGCACTTGTATGCCAGAGTGTCTGAGGCACAAAGCCATCGGAGTCCAAGTGCGAGCTCCTGTGGATCCTCCATTGATTCTGTGAACCATAACTCACTGCTCTCGGATCTCGCCCCTTTTGGAAGGTGACTGATAACTTCTGGAATGTTACTAGTCCAGTGACGCAGCTCGAAACCCCCTGAGGCTAACAACATCTTCAATTTGTCAACCAGCTGTCTTGCTGCTGTAGGGGATGAGAGGCTCTGTAAGTGATTATCCACATAAAAATAACGCTCAACAGCCACCCTGACGTCCTCCTCTGGCTGGCTATGGTCGGTCACATGTTTCTGTAGTGCAAACGTTGCACAGCAGGGGCTGCATGTCGTTCCGAAGGGGAGGACCTGCCACTCATAAGTGCAGGGTGGCGCCTCTTTGTTCAGGTCCCTCCAAACAAAACGAAGCAGGGATCTGTCTTCTGGCAGCAGCCTGATTTGGTGGAACATGCCTTTTATGTCACTACTTATAGCGATAGAATGCTCCCGAAATCTTAGCAGGACACCTAACAGGCTGGAGGTCAATGTGGGGCCTGGTAGCAGAAGCTCATTCAGGTTATAGCCCTTGTATGCAAAGGAGCAGTTGAATACGAGTCTGTTTTTTCCATTATGACTCACCATGTGGTGAGGTATGAACCAGGACTCTGTAGACAAACTCAGCTCTTCTTCTGTTACCTTCTTCACATACCCTGCCTGTTCCAACTTCAGGATCTCTGCTGCATAGGCTGATGCTCGTATTGGGTCTTTCATCAGACGTCTTTCGGTGCTCCGCAGACTCGCCAGTACAGCATCCTTGGAGGTGCGGAGACAGGGCATGTTCTTTACACGAAGCAAGGGGGTGGCGTAGCGATTGACTCCGTCGACTTCCACCCTCACTGTCCTGGTTTCCAGCATGCGAACTGCCTCTTGATCGAGCTTTGAGCGAATCACCATCTTCTCACTCCTATAAGGCAATACGTCCATTTGCCATAGCTTCTCAACATGATGAAGGAGCTCTGCAGAGGGTGACTGTGTGGCGATATGCAGACACTGCTGTGGCTGGAGATATTGTCTGAGGATTTTGGTTGGGCCCTGAATAGTCCAGCCCAACTTGGTCTTTACAGCGGCTGGTCCTCCAGGCGGACCCATACGAACCGGTTCCACTGGCGTGATCAGGTGCGTGTAGTCTGACCCAATAAGGACCATGGGATGAACACATTCCAATGTTTGCAAAGGGAGTCCTTTCAGGTGTTTATATTTGCGCTGGAGTGTCTTCACCGGTTGTGAGTGCTCTGCCAGCCCCAGCTGATCGGCAGTAAAGGCTCTCCGGATCTTGTAGGATCTTTGAGGGTGACTGGCAGGAGAAATAGAGAAGGAGACAGACATACCCTGTAGAATTCTAAGATCCTGGCGCACAGTCCTTAAAGCAAGGCTCTCTGGTTCCCCTTTAAGTTTAAGCTCTTTAGCAGCGGCTGGAAGTAACATAGTCCGCTCTGACCCGTCATCCAGTATCGCGTAGGTCTCCAGGGCCTGCTCTCCATTATGTAGCACAACCTTTGTTACCTTCAGGAGCACCTGACTACAGCCAGACTGCCTATCCAAGTAGAGAACTTCATTGGCGGTACTCACTAAACAGGAGGTGTTCTCTGTGGCTGGTGTCACTATGGCTGACCTAATGTTAAGGTCGTGGAGAGCTTCCAGATGTCTGCCATTACAATTCTTGCACCTGGCCTTTAGTTTGCACTGTGCGGCCTGATGACAGCGACCACAACGCCAGCACCGCCTGTTTCTCTTGATCCGATCTCTCCGCTGCTCAGTTGTTAGCTGGCTAAATTTACTGCACTGGTTCAAGTAATGCAGGGCATCGGTACAGTATGGGCAGGGCAGAGTGACTTTGCCTTGTGGATTGGTACTGGTGGATGGGAATACTGGGACAGTCGGGCCACTTGAAGACTGTTCCGCTCCATGGAGGACTGTGGTTGGCCTGCCATACTTTGAGTCCTTCCGTCTCTCCCTTTTACCTTCCGGGTTTTCTCTGGGTCGGGATTCATATCCATACTCCTGAATCTGCAGCTCAAACTCCAGCCAGCTAGCGAAGTCTAACAGCGTAGGGACACGGATGCTGAGGGGTTGTAGGTGTCTCAGAAATCCAGACCGCATGTCTTGCGGGAGCTTGGACATAAGCCTAGTGACATGGGACCCACACTGAAGCTCAATATGGCCTTTCTCTCCAAGCTGATCGAGCATGCCAACCAGGGCTCTCACTCTGAGGGCAAATCCTTTAAAGGCAGCAATGTCCTGACTACGGATGTTAGGCGCCTCCATCAGATCGGCAATCCGCCTTAATGCTAGCTGGTGAGGTTGCCCATAGTGCTCTGTTAAGGAGGCCATCGTGTCGGTGTAGGGTTGGGTAGAGTTGGTGTATGAGTCAGCAATGAGGAGTGCTTCCTCAAATTTTAGATGGTCAACTAGAATCTGATATTTAAACCTCTCCGTAGCATCCTTGGGGAGGAGATTCTCCAGGGAGGTCTTCAGCCTAGCAAACTCACGTGGGTCTCCTCTACTAAAATCTGGGATGGTGGGTTGAGGGCCCCGATATATGTACTCTGTTGCTTGGCGGGAGTGAAAGTCTTCAGGTCTCTGTCCATCAGCTGCGCCTGGCTCAGGAGGAATCACATGAGGTAAAATATGTGGACGGTCTTGCGGCTCTGTCGGCTGGTGTGACCTCACCATCCGACCAGATGCAACCAGCTTACTGTTCTCTGATGCTGACATTTCAGGAAGCTGCTCCTGAGTAATCCCCATCTTCTTAAGGCATGTCATCAACTCTACCACTAACTCTGTGGGCAGTGTGGTGGTGGATAGCTGTGGTTTCTCCTCATCATCTGCCACTGGAGGGGGGGGAAGGGGCCAGTCTTCATCGTCCACTTCTATTTTACTGGATACCTGCACAGGTGCTAATGTAGTATGGGCCGTAACCTGTGGTGTGGGTCTTTGTGAGCTAGTGGCGGCAGTGTGCACTGAGGGTTGAGCGTGCGGGCTGTACTCCGGGGGGGAGAATGCAGTGTGTTGTGATGGATCTGGACCTTTACTTAGATTAAGCTGTGTTTGCATCTCCATTACGATGAGTTGAAGCCTTTGGTTCTCCTCTCTTATCCTTTGCAGCTCATCTAATATTTCAGGTGAAGCCCCTGGGGTTACTCTGTGAGACAGTGGTCTAGCTGGGGTGCTCTCATAATGGGGTCCCGAGAACACTGACTCTCTGGAATACTTAGAGCGAGCACCAGTCCGGTTCCACTGATCAAGTAGCTGTGAAGTGCTTGACATCTGGTCAATCCTCTCACTACTGTAATAGGGCTCCTGCATCTGATAGGAGGGCTGTGAGGAGAGTGATGCAGCCTGGGGGGGTCCCTCCACAACAGGCAGGGAGACTTCATAATCAGCAAACCAGGTTGGCGGACGTGTCTGACGTCTCGGACGGGTATTAGGAAGTGGCGTCGCCTCACCTCTACCATATGGAAACATCCTCCTTCACAACAGTCACACAATATCCGGCTCGAAGGACCAATTTGAAACGAAGACCTTGATAGCTAGGACTGTAATTATAGCTTGTTGGGATAAGTGACCACTGTGGTGCATCGGTAAGAATGCAACTGGATGCTCTGACTCTCTTGAAGGGGTTTATTGACAGCCAACAGATGATTGTCTGTCTTCTTAAAATGTACAGTATGTGTGTGGTTCTACAACAACAACAATAAAGAAAAGAAAAATATCAGCATACAAATAACAAAATGCTGTCAGGATACAATTATTAAAGCTAATACTTGTCATTTAGTATAATCTTCCCTTCAGGTAACTTTAGCTATTTAAATCAAATAAACAAATAATATACCAGCACACATTAGCTTATTATTAAACTAAACAGCCTCTCAGTAACAACAACAACCAAAAACACATAGTTCTCGACTACATAATCATTATAAACACTCCATGAATAACTATGCAGTATCAGATTAATACTCATAAGCACAATAGTAGTGTATTACTAATAATACTAGGCATTAATGTGCTGTTAGCGAACTTTAAGCTAACAATACTGCATTTCAACTGAGTACCTCAGATTAAGCAACACTCATAAATACCCTAATACACCAAAATACACATATGTAAAACATTCACCAGGGTACTCACATGTCTCTGAACGCACACATGCACGGATCACAGCACAGATGACTGATTTATTAACTATTCTCCTCAGAAATATCTACGATGGGCTTCCCGGCCACTCTCACCGTTAACTCAAAAACGAAACCTATCAGTTCGCGCAAAAACGGGTGTCCTCTCCGTGACTCCAAAACAAAGGCGCTGATTGGCTGATCCCCGTTACCAAGACATTAATAACGAGTCCTTCTTTACAAAAGGATTAGGTAGACTATATGACTAACAGGTTAATAGACAAGACACACCTGAACCGAGGACTCTAATCACCATAGAAACTAAACAGCAGGGAGATCAGAACTAAATTAACAAGGTGGGAGTAATGGCTATTAGAACTGAAAACAGAATTGCAAACAATAAACATGATTAGCACAAACTCTGACAGAAACATAGTGCTGTCTCTGATCCGTTTCAATCAGCTGAATATTCCATTACACAACACAGAATGAAACATATAATGCATGTAGGCTACTGTATAAACAGCGACATTTAATTAATGAATTTTTTTTAATATTTACAGCCCTATTTACAACATATTTCACCATTATTAAATGTTCGCTTAGGCCTATGCATTTAGTGGAAGCTTTTATTTAGCGATTTCCAATAGTGAAACAAAATGGTGGTCAATTCTCATGAGCTAACTATAAGTAAAAAATAAATCTTATAAATGTCTTATTTAATCCCATGGTAAGGACTTTTAACTTAGTACTTGATCAATACTTACAAAGTGTGTTTGATTGCTCCAATTAAACTGGATCAACATAAAAGGCTTGAAATGCTGCTGTGTTTCAGCTTTTCTTTTAAGGTAATTTTATCCACAAGTTTCCGAGGGGCGCTCCTGTAAAAAATAAAGTGGGTGAAACTTCCGGTGAGGCGGCGGAAGTAGCGTTCCAATGGTATTTTGTGTGTTAGTTAGCGAAGAAGCTAGCTGTTTTTCGGAGAATTATTTTACTATTTAAAGACGCAAATCTTTATGAGAGATGTCGTTACGGAGCTCAGGGACATCATGTGCTGTTCGCGGTTGTATGTATAGCCGGACTAAACTAATTCAGTGGCATGATTGTTTTGAACATAAGCTGAAAACGAAATCACAGTGATCCTACCAGAGCCCGTCACTGATCCTGCCAACGACTGTAGTTTCCATCACCTCCCAAAAGACGACGAATCTTCCTGTGTACATTTTTTTTAAAATTCTTTATATTTTATAAACTCTCTCAGCATGTGATTGGCTGTTCGCTACTGATGTTACACCTAAACTCAGGATCTAAGCCTGTTGACAGAATACCAAATGTGCCAGTTAATGTATTCAAGTAGCACATTCATTTATAATTTTTTATAATTTCTCCAAAGCACAATGACTAAGTGTGTATTTTTTATTTTAATTGTTTGTCAGCTCACACAATTGTCTGTCACCTTGCCCTGATAAGTATTGATTATTAATAATGTTATTATAATACTCCCAATCAACTACTGCGGAGGGTAAAGGTACTGTTATTTCACCCTTTTGAATTTCGTTGAAGTTGTGTTCCCACATCGTTAGCTAGTTTGGATCGCTATAACTTAATGACTGTCAACTGTTGAATGAACAAGTGTCAAGCATGTCAAATCGCGCTTTGTTTACTTCCAACCGGAAGTCGCGCCCACTTTTGACTCAAGGCATCATGGGGCGTAGGAAACTTGTGGATATGTTATTGAACGTTTCTCCAGAATTTTCTTTGCTTCCTAGAATATGATATTGGCTCGTCTGCCATGATAAAATCAAAACGTATCAGTTACCTTACGTTACCTCGGTTTAGAGGTCTTCACAGTGCACCCGAGACCCGTCGGCCCGGGACCCGATATTTTGTATATTTTAAATGATCGGGTCGGGTCCGAATCTATTACTTCGGGTCCCGGGGCTGTTTAACATTGTGTGTAATACCAACGCATTCTCATCCTTTAGCATCATATAGGACGCGCTGTATGACAAAACGGCAAAATACTACTCACATGGCACCCGTTATCGTTAATATAACACGCGCTGGGAACGGGCTGGTAATACACTTGGGATCGGAGTGCAATCTCAAGCGCGTGTCATGTTTCTATGGCAACCAGAGCAGAGCTTCCGCCAAACTGCGCTTTGCATTTTCTCCAATGTTTATAATAATATAAATGAACCGTCTTGTTTAATCTTAAAGTTTTGGTGGTCAGATTCAGACTCAATGAAGAGCAGAGAGCACAGATATGATCAACCTGAACAAGCAATCGTTATTATAGTTCATAAGGGCAAACAGTTAAAGTTATTATGCGAGTTAACTCGAGTCAGAATGTACATGTGCAAGGCTGCATTTTCCATCCATCACCGTGACATCAAGTGGACTTTTAAAGCTGAAATAATGAGTGGATTAAGCTTGGAAAAACGAGAGAAATAACATGGATAAAACTTTCTTGTCGGTGGATTGTAATGCATCACAGTCAGTCAGATAGCTAACGTTACAAGGAAGTGAGACGACGACTACTAAAATTAGGTAAGACAAAAAGTTTTATTTTTCGCAACTCGTGTGAAATAATATGTGACAATCGGGTCCAGTCGGGTTTGTGTATTCCTGCCGGGTTCGGGTCCAGTTTTCAAAAAATAGACGGGTCCAGGTCGGGTCCGGGCAGTACATTTATGGCATTTCTCGGGTCTGCACGGGTCCGGGTCCAACTTTTGAAATGAACGACGGGTCCGGGTCGTTTCGGTGTAGCACATTACGGGTCTCTTCCGGGTCGGACATGAATTTTTGGACCCGTGAAGACCTCTACCTCGGTTCTCTCTAGAAGAGGGAGCGAGTATTGGGTAAACGCTACGGGAAGGATTCATCTTTTTAAGATATTGAAGCCAAAAAATTATCCTTAATTTTGTATTTATTGTCAACGCAGTGCAGCAGCTAGCCGTGGGGAATCAGGCGGCCAGCAGCGCGAGTACATAAGCACTCATAGGGAACACAGAGCGGCACTGCCAGTCCAATATAGTGCAGCTCAACCAGGAGAGCTAAGTCGCGTGAGATTAGCCTTGGCATGAACAGATCTGAACAGAACATACATCTCACTTATACTGAAAGAAGTTTAGCCTTCAGGGTGGGAACTTCCAGGTTATAAAACCTAAAAAAGGTGGAAGGGGAGGCCCAGCCTGCCGCCACACATAAGTCATGAATAGATATTTCGCTGGACCATGCCCATGACGAGGCCATTCCTCTGGGCATTGCAGACCTTTTGACGCGTAAGCTGCTGCAATAGTGTCCACTATCCATCTGGACAGGCTTTGTTTTGAGGCGGCGAGACCCTTGGTGCACCCACCGAACAAAACGAAAAGCTTCTTCGAGCACCTAAAAGGGACGGAGTACGTAATGTAAGCCCTCAGCGCCCTGACCGGGCAGAGGAGACTGACATTGCTCTCGCTATCGGTTGCTGGGTGAGCAGATAGAGAAGGTGACCTGCGCTCTAAACAGAGTGCCATTGAAAGGCACAGGCCTGGATGCGGGCGCTTGATGGCGGTGGTGAAGGAAACAGCCGTTAAATCTGTTAGGCACGGGAGCACGTAATATAAGCCCCTCAGCGCCCTGACCGGGCAGAGGAGATTGACATTGCTCTCGCTATCGGATGCTGGCAGAGCAGATAGAGAAGGTGACCTGCGCTCTAAACAGAGTGCCATTGGAAGGCACAGGCCTGGATGCGGATGCTTGATGGCGGTGGTGAAGGAAACAGCCGTTGAGTCTGTTAGGCGCGGGTGCACGTAATATAAGCCCTCAGCGCCCTGACCAGGCAGAGGAGATTGACATTGCTCTCGCTATCGGATGCTGGCAGAGCAGATAGAGAAGGTGACCTGCACTCTAAACAGAGTGCCACTGGAAGGTGCAGGCCTGAATGCGGGCGCTTGATGGCGGTGGTGAAGGAAACAGCCGTTGAGTCTGTTAGGCACGGGAGCACGTAATGTAATCCCTCAGCGCCCTGACCGGGCAGAGGAGACTGACATTGCTCTCGCTATCGGTTGCTGGGTGAGCAGATAGAGAAGGTGACCTGCGCTCTAAACAGAGTGCCATTGAAAGGCACAGGCCTGGATGCGGGTGCTTGATGGCGGTGGTGAAGGAAACAGCCGTGGAGTCTGTTGGGCGCGGGGTCTTTAGACGCTGACTACTCGAGTCCGAATCGGTCCACGGCCTTAGAGAGAAGGCGCTACAGCTCAGCGTCCACTCCAGCGTCTGTCCGGATTCCTGGATCGAAGAGGAGGCGGAGTGATGCGAACCTGACCACTCCTCACTGTCTGATGCCAGAATAGCAGTCCTCTGTGGCTTGTTCTTCCGCCTTGCCATCCGAAATGACGGAAGTGCGGGCCCCAGCCGGCAGCTAAGCAGAGAAGACGAGAGCGAGGAATTTCGGCAAGCGATTCGCGGTAGCCACAAGCTCGGGAGGCCTTTGAAAATGGTGCTTCTTCTTGCATGGTCCTACGAAGGGCGAAGTGACAGCTTTTGGGTGTAAAACTTGAGCCCACAGGGTCGACATCAGAGGTTTGTTGCAGTGTTCGCAGCCTCCCGACGAGAGAGCAAGTGCTGTGTGTTCCTGGCCCAGGCAGGGAGGACAGTTTACATGGCAGTCTCCAACATTGAGCAGGGCTCTGAACAAGCTGCAGGAAATGCGAGGCATTTTGAAATAGACGTCTCGCTGCTCTTTGTAGAAAATGGTGTTGCAGCGGAGAAAACACACAGGAAGGTAAAAAGGATATGTCGCCGGATAGCGTAGCTCGCACGGATGACTTGAGGGAGGCGAAGGCTGCCGGCTTCTTCAGACGCTGTCCTAAGCTGGCTGTTCGCTCTTCAGATGGCGGCGGCTTCACTCGTCCAGCGATGCGAAAAGCTTCACTGAAGTAATGAAAAGAGGGAAACAGCCTCCGAGCCTCACTTATATATGCTAAGCCACGGCTATTCTGGTGGGCTAAGACGCGATGAGTGCTCGAGCGCCCTTCATTTGACGTGACGTCCCGGCAGCCTCAGTGGTAGAGACAGCCTGCTCTAGGTCTGCTAGCTGCTGCACTGCGTTGACAATGAATAGAAAATTGGCTTCAATATCTCGAAAAGATTAATCTTTCCCGTAGCATAAGGTAACTTTTGCAATACGAGAGAAACACTTGCTGTATTGGCCCGGCTGATTAAAATGATTAAAAGGGCCATCCAGTATGAATAAAATACCCTCCAATTTGACACACTGCTTGAATTATTTCACATCTTATCATGCATTCCTCAAATAACTATGAAAATAATTTTCCTTTGCATAATTACATATCATTCATATTGGAGCAAATTGTTGTGGTTTGGTCTCTAAGACCACATAATGAAGCAAGACCACATTTCTGCTTGACGGCTATTTCGTTTTTATGTTCTGGAAATTATGCATCACAAATCACAAATTTCTACTGCCTTAATGTTTTGTTTATTCCCAGTACTGCAAAAAGAAAGAAATAATATACATTTGTAGATTAAAATACATTTGCAGATTAAAATACATAAATGCAATTACAAGCCTTGAGGTTGTTTTTTTATTTTTTATTTATTTATTTATTTTTTTTTGCGTCATCACAAGTCCCAGCAGACCCTTTTTGGAGACCAAATGAAGCGTGTTGCTATGGCAAATGTTTAATTTTTCATCCCAGGACTTTGCTTGTGAACTGAATCCATTTTATTTCACAGTTCAGAGGACAGAACACACACTGCTGTAATGGGCTTGTTGCTAAATCTTGTTTGGTATGAAGCAAAAAAGAAAAGAAAAAATAAAACTTGGCAAGACAAAAACAATTCAGCTATCTTAGATGCAATATTTGTATTGTCAATTTGCATATCACTCATTGTTGCTATTTTTTTTTTTTTTTTTTTTTTTTTTTTTTTTTTTTTTTACATGGTCACTGTAGCTTAACCCAAGTTCTGTATTAAATCAGCATTGCTCAATTTGGTTTGGATTTTTTTTGCTTTGAAACTATCAACAGAGACGAACAATATGTTTCAATGGACTTTTGTTCAGATAATGGCTAAAAAGGAAAGCCATCGAGGCCAGAGGGGATGTTTTTAGTTGAATTCTGCAGATCAGGACATTCAGTCTCAAAACCTCCATTTAGTTCTTTGTTGTATTTATTTATTTGTAATACAAGGGCAAGATCGGACAAAGAATGAATGTCCTTCCCCTCTCTGTCTGCGAGCAGAAGGGTACAAGCAAACCAAAACGAGAAAAAAAAAAAGAATGATTAAAGCTGCAAGCAGCGATTAAAGGGCCCTCACACCCATGCTATTGCCACCAGGTGGCTTTAGGAGGACAGAGCTCGGTGGGCAATGTGCTTTTAAGTTGGTAAATATAGGTGGAGTATGTCAAAGCCAGTTAAGAAAATGTCCTTATTATGCGGACAATATTTTGCGTTTTTACTCAGACAAGTGTTGCTAGCATGTTTCTAGCATGTTTAGAACTCAATGGCATATTTAATATGTTGGTAGTACTACATTATACTGTTAAATATGTCACTTCTTGTTTCCAGTAGGTGGCGCCATAACTAAATTTTGGAATGTAGATGTCACAAAAGTCAGCCACCATCAATTAATTCGAAGTAAAGGCAGATATAGCAGCGTTACCTAGCTACTTCCTATGACAACACCCATGTTCCAAGATGGCGGCAGTTTTGGCGCATTCTTAGAACCCCAAGATGATGTCTAGTGTATATGTCTATGTGCCTGAGTTACAGCAACTTCCTATTTCATTGCGAAACATTGAAATTTGTCAGGCCGCCGAGGACATGCCCTTTGACGGAAACTCAAGTTCGATTCAATATTCTTGAGCTCCGTTGTTTAATCTATTCATTTGTAGCTCAGTATCCAAAACTAAGACCAATTTTTCATTACGAAACCATTTTTTTAATAGCATTTAATTTCAGAAGAGACGGGCCAACAAGTCTAGTTTTAAATAAAATGAAATGAAACATTTTATTTGTGCAGCTGACTTTTCTGTCATTTTCTGTTTTAGTTTTTTGATACAAACAAACATATAGAAACTAAAACAGACAAATAAAATTATACCATACACATTTTTTTATGGCTCAACTTAAAGAGTAACTAAACACTTAACCAACTTTTTTTAGTTAATGATCAGTAAGAATGGATCTTTATTAATACCAGTCATTGATTCGAGTAACTTTTTTGGCATTTGTTTATAAAGTGTTCTATTTCTACAATATATGGTGTAAAAACGTCTTAGTGCTGCCCTCTTCAGGTTGAACCAACGCAGTCTCATCCCAAAAAGTCATATAACTGATGTTTTGGGACGTCTTTTGACCATACGTCAATATTCGCCTTTTTAGGGCCCCCTTAAACGTCGGTAGATGAGGTTATGGGATCCTAACTCTACCCCACACCTAAACCTAACCCTAAACCTAACCCGTCACCTAACTGACGTCAAAGGTAAAGCGTCAGTTGTATGACGGCCCGGGATCGTATCTACCGACGTTTGAGGGGGCCCTAAAAAGGCGGATATTGACGTATGGTCAAAATACGTCCCAAGACGTCAGTTATATGACTTTTTGGGATGAGAATGTGTTGGTTGAACGGTGGCTACTGCAGTTGAATTTTCCTATTGGATGTTTGCGGTAGTACTGTACGTGACACAGCGGTTGTTGGTGACGTAGGCAAGTTCCATACAAAGAGATGCGTCTCAGGTGCACGCCCCCCTCCGCTGGGCTCTGCCCACTTTTCCAGCATTTTTCAAATATTGCCAGTGGGTCAGGCTCTGACCAGGGGTTTAGTTACCCTTTAAGGAGCCAGACTTAAAAAAACATAGGAAGAAATGTTTTGTCTTTCTGTCCCAAAGTATATCCATCAGAATTATCCTGTAAAAGTGAATTATTTATTTCAGACAAAGTGAACTATTGTGCTTGAGGATATCTCATTTGCTTGCATTACATGCTTCATTTAAATATCTCTTAAAGGTCTGATGCTTTGAAATTACTTTTAAGAGAAAAAAAAAAAAGAAAAAAAACAGTAACTAATCTTTCTTCTGAAGCACTTTTTGTTGAAGCCTGGTAAGATGCAAATAACACTTCCCAGCATAGTTGCATAGCAACCAGCTGGTCAGATTAGAACTTTTTCTGTCTCTTGCCAAAATCAGTGTATTCAAAGTGGATTAGACAGTACGCACAACTTAATAAACAAAATGTTTTTTTAAAAAAACTGTTGATCAGCTTGATTTGAACAGAGCCATGTTCTGAAAGCGTAAACTTCATTATGTAATCTTAAATATTCACAGAAAAAGAAAACACATTTACAGTGGACACCCACAATAATACCATGACCACATTCGGTCTGCTTTTTAGACCTTTGTCTCATTTGTCCTTTGCCTCTTATGTCTTTGCACTCAGGACATTCAAGGGAAAATGGGTTTTAGTCCTTTAGTCCTGAAGATGGCACGGCAAGAAAGGAATCTCACTTTTCTCTAAACACATTGATTAAATATGGTTTATGTACATAAAGAGCATGTCAATGTCTGGAGTCCCTTACTTGCCTATGGAAGTTTTTTTGTTTGTTTTTTTACTTTGGAATAAAAAAAAAATGAAAAGCTACTTATTATTCCTCAAATCGTTTTTTCTAGCCTTTCTGAGTTTATATCTCACACAATTCTGATGATTGCGAGATTAAAAATTGTGAGATGAAAAGCAATCACATTGAACAATGAGCATGTGCCAGCCATGCTCGTCTCTTATAGATCACCTTGAAATATTTCTGTTTCTGTGCTATTTTGCAGTGTGTTTCTTTCATTTGGTTGAGTTGTAAATGTTTGCAACATGTGTTTGTCAAACTAATGAAGATGTTTTCTTCAGTTTCCGCTTTCTTTGCCAACATACAATTACCTCTAATTGTTTTATTCCGTAGCGGGAACAAGCTTCCTACTTCCATACTATAGACTTATTCAGACTGTAAATATGATTGAAATCCGATCAGATTTAGCAAGTGTGAATGGCAAAAGAATAACATGAAATGCAATGGTTACAAATCTGTTTCGATCTACATTCATATGTGGTTTGAAATCCGATTCAAATCTCATTTCTGGAAATCCGATTAAATCTGGTTTGCTCTGATCGGATTCTGCTCGGTTTGTGACTTTCTCACACTGTGTAAAAATGTGATGTTTTTATAGGAGACATTCTGAAGGTTGCTGCAGAAACAAAGTTGTGTTCTTGCAAAATGCAGGATGAACAGAAAATGCCAATTTAACAGTTTTGAAACCAACAGTATGGAAGCTACAATCAGGCCTAAACTGTAGTTTCAAGCTAGCCAAAAAGATCATAGTGGTGACACCTCTGTAAAAAGGTTCTTCCGAAAAAAGGTTCTGTAAAATTGTCAAGTGGGAATTCCATTCATTTTCTTTCTCTCTCTCTCTTTTATGAGTGGTCTCTCTCTCCTCCCACTCATGTGTCTGTTGTCCATCTGTGTGAAGTCTACAGCAGAGCACATTTAATTAACACATTTGTTGTTATTGCAGTGTAGATAGACAGCTGATGACAGTCCCACACTAAGCCTGCCAGCCCAAGAGCTCTTCACCAATCGCGTTTGGTCTGCCATGTGGGCTGTTCTACAGCTCAACGATCTCACTTCCTCCCAAACACCTAACATGTGGCATTGTCATCAGAGCGTTCTGGCATTTGATACTAGGCGTTTGTAGAGTGGCCAGATGTGTTACTGTGCCCAACAGCAGGTGAAAGAGTTTTGCATTCATTCATATACTACAGTATATATGGTATATATTACTGTAGGTTCCTATTTCGATATTCATTTTTATACTTCAGCTTCCTAAAGAAGCTTCTTTTGCTATTTGACTTGATATTCTGATAAGATTTAAAATCAAATCTTGGAAGGGCTTGCATATACCCCGAAAGACTTGTCAGTAAAATCCAACAAATGTTGCTCACAACTGCTGTTACAATAAATTTGAACATGTATATTTTGCAAAACGTATACTGGAATGCTACATCAAAGAAGCCAATATGTGTGGGGGGGAAATTCAATAGGGTATTCTATAAAAAAAAGTAAACATAATTAAAAGCCAAGGAAAGTTAGAAAGGTTAAATATACAACCTTTATCAAAAGATTAAGTATACTTTGACACCAGCGCAAACCCTCTTTTGGCATTAAAAACTACTGTCAGGATTTACTAAAGACGCAAAATGAATGTGGACGTCAGTATTTAAATCATGCAACATAATTTACTACGGTTAGGAATAGTCACTTTACTTTTACTGGTATTTACAGCATTATTTAACACCCCCAAAAAGCATGCTTTAACCAATTTTGTGCTTGACAAAGCTAGTTGCTGCTAGAGAACAGAGCGTGTTATAGAAGGGAGCGATTGTCTCCACTCCTGTTCATTCATTTAGAATGCCAGTGGAAGACTTTATCTGAAAATATCATTTGACAAGCCACGCCATTTTTAATTTGCTGCACATTTGTTGGTAATAGATCACCCACACCTGAATACCATCGGCTCTGCTTGTTAGTGACCCCAATTTGTGCAGCTCTTGGTAGATTGTTGGTCATAATGGAAATGAGCTGCTGTGTTCTTTAATTTGTGCATTCACCTGCAGAACTTTTTACTCCCATCAGAGCCTTTATGTAATTGCTGTCTCGCACTATGATAGATCCCGTTTTAGTAAATCTGTTTCTTAGACTTTTCTGGTATAAGCCAAGTATACTTTATACAATACATATTTTGATTAATTTAAGTATATGTGACCCTGGACCACAAAACCATTCACATGGGTGGTCTTTTTTTTTTTTTAATACAATACATTTTGATATACATAATCTTCCCATTGATGAATGGTTTTTTAGAATAGGACACTATTTAACTGAGATAGGACTATTTGAAAATCTGGAATCTAAGAAAAAAATACAACCCATTCTCATCCCAAGACGCCATCTAACTGAGGCTTTTGACCATACGTCAACATCCGACGGGTACCCTTTAACGTCAGTTAGATGATGATCCAGCCTGGTGTCATTCAACTGACGCTAACTTTCAGTTAGATGACGCGGGTAGGTTTAGGTCTGGGGTTAGATAGCGTCATCTAACTGATGTTAAAGGGTACCCTAAAACGTCAGATGTTGACGTATTGTCAATAGCGTCATTTAGATGTTAGAACGGGCTGAGAAAATTGCCTTCAATTTACAATATATACTTGTGGAACATGATCTTCATATCCTAATGATTTTTGGCATAAAAGAAAAATTGATCATTTTGACCCATACAGTATGTTGGCTATTCCTGAAGTTGCTATTGTGTTACTTGTGACTGGATTTGTGATCCAGGGTCACATACTGTATCTATAACAGATAAATACAAAAGAAGACTGAATTTATACTCTATTATTTTTGTATAAAAAAAATCACATGAATAAACTTCTTTGTAAGGGCTAATAAATATGCTTGTGTAGTTCCTTTGTTGAATGCTATGTTATTACTTTTGCCACAGTGCACAGTACTGTAAACCTTTAACATCTGCCTCACATAACAAGCTCCATAAGTTGGGCTTTTCTGATGTATTAAATTTACTCAGTATATGGGGCACTTGGGTATGAGTCCTGCTAAATGAGTCTTGACACTTAAACGGGTCATAAAATGCCATTTTTATACAAGTTAATTTGATTCTTTAGGGTCTAAATTAAAAGTTTGGAATATACTTTAAGTAAAAATTCTCGTTAATTGCAAGAAGACACTCAGTTTTTAGCACAGGGCATGTGCCTTTAAATGATAATAAGCTTTGCTCACTCCACCCCTCTTTACTGCAAGCACATGCAGAGTTGCCTTGACAACGGTTGAGGGTAAATTTTGGAGAAAGAGTCACAATGATGGGAGTCTCTGAGGACACATCTGTGCACATGTGTGCTGTGCAAAAAAGTTTGAACCGGAGTCGGACCCGAAACAAGATGGCGGCCGCAAAGTAGTTAGACAATTGAGGCTTGAACAGGACGTTTCTGAATGGTTGGTTAACATAATGTCACTTTGATCCATCTTTGTATGCACTTGCAGGGTAACGTTAAAGTAACTTAGTGAGATGTCCGATCGCTATGTGTATACGTACTCAGTTTGTAATAACACAAAAACCATAACGCGTTGTTCATTATAAACGTGCGATTATGAATTATATTTAGAACGTCATACTTAGAAAACATGCCGTAATGTAACGTTTTCCTGATTGTAACCTTAGCCGCATTCATCGTGAAGTGTGTAAGCCGTTTGCAAAGATTAACGTTAATATAAAGGTTAATACAATTTGACGCTCACTTTTTCTGGAGGTGCAGCAGGGGCATGAATAGTTGGTACTGATTCTTTTTTTCAGGATCAGCTTCTTAGCAAATTCATGCAGTTAAGTGACATGTTTATTAGTCAAGCTGGGGATAGAAATATTTGCAATATTCTGTCACCATAACCCTTAGGCCAGAAACACTATGCAAATGCAGATACAAATGTTTAGCGAATGCAATGAGTTCGTTTTGTTTTTGATTGATTGATTGAAGTTGATTTTGTGACATTAAAACAACTTAGTAAAGCCATTTAATTTAAATGCACATGAAGCACATTTTTATTTTATTTTTTTCGTTACCTGACAAAACCAAGACAGGCTCCAGATGAACTTAATACTGGTGACAGTACAACATCAACAACTTTTATTCCTTTTCACACACATTTTTTATTACTGGGGCAATGTATCAATTAATCATGACTTATTTTTATGTGGTTCATTGCACAATTCAATGTTATGACCTCAAGATTAGAGTAGAGTTCAGTGTAAGTGGTCACTATTTTTAAAAACGTTAATACCGGGGTCATATGATGCTATTTTCAAAGATCCTTATTTTATATATTGGGTGTAATAGAATTTGTTAACATGCTTTAATGTAAAAAAAAAAAAAAAAATACAAAAAATACAACATTTTCAAGATACTGTATTGTAGCTCCTCTGTCAATTTTTACAAACCCCCTCTTTCTGAAAAGTGTAGTGTACTCTGATTGGCCAGCTGACCCAGGGCGTTGTGATTGGCCGAACATCTTATGCATATGCCGGAAATGTAATGCCCCTTATTTGCAAGTTTCAGCTTCCAAAGCAATTTTAAAGAAAGTGTATTATGTCGTCAGTTTTACCATATTAGTTTGAGGCCTATTCTGAAAAGGCAGATAACTAAGCCGATCCATCAGAACCTGATACTCTGATACTGATACTAACCTGATACTATTTTGTATTTACATTACATAAGCGTGTGAAAAATATGAAAGTGCGTGCTGCTTCTGCTCTGTTTGAACTAGAAGACTGCATCTCTGTCATATTTTTACCTCAAGTTTTAACCTGAGAACAGTGAATACTTTGTTTGTGAAACATAAATCCATCTTGCACTTTTGATTGTAAGAATGACAAACAATGTGTTGCACTACACTGCAAACAACTCCACATTTGAACAATCATCAGCATGTACTAACAAATAAAAATATATGCTTAGACCTACAGACTCTGATTCAGAATTTACAGATTGCCTATAAGTAAAGATGGAATTGCCCCATTAAAAAAAAAAAAAAAAAATATATATATATATATATATTTCTTTTAGCACAGTTTACCAGAGATTCAATTTCTGAACTGCTGTGATACATACAACAACCAACGTAATACAATATTGTTAAACACACTTCAGAGACAAATGAACACACTTTTAGAGCCACTCACTGGACATTTCTCTTTGAGAGAGCTGTGAAATGTGCAAGTAGGAACATCATACTTTGCATAAATGTTGCCAGAGGCATGTTTTTACAATGAGCCTGGGTTGGACAAACATAGCCTATGTAAATATCTCAAACATGTCAATTTATTTGATGTGCTACTTAGAAGCCATATTTGGTTGGCATGAAATCAGCTTTTAGAAAACAAGCAAACAAGGCTTGTTGATGACAGTTTGGTGTGTCGGGTGCTTCCGATGTTCTTGTTTTGCAGCTGCATTTTCCTCAACACCCTTCAGTGACATTCATATTGTTTACGGCACTCCACAGGACTCATCAGCCAAGGACAGTAAAGCAAAATAATAAAAGCAAATTTGAGGCCACACATATCAATGTAATCATTTCTCATGTTATAATGACTATCGAAGGCAATGCTATTCAAATGCCTTTTGCTCATTTTACCTTTTCTTCTACTTTCTTAACACAGAGAACTTAAAAGAAGCATCTATCTGCTTGCACAAAAGCCCTCTAGATTACAGTATTTGTCATCACTACAAATTAAACCCATTGAAGCCAAGACAAAAAACCATTCTGAGGCTAAATTACAATGTTTCATGTCTCTCTTGTGATGGAAATGTATGTGTAATGGCCAGAGGGAAAAGCTTCACACCCAGAAACTATGAAAACCTAATACTGGGTTCTAACTCATGTGTTCTGACATGGTTGAAGGGTTAGTTAAGGATCGACTGACTCATACTATGCTGAGGGCCGCTTGGACAAGAGCTTCGAGCAAATGTCTTCTCAGTGAGAATCATACCTCAGGGAGCGATAAAGCTAGCTATACAGAAGCTTTGTTTTTAAGTGAGCCATGACAGAGACAATAAAAGGATAAGGAGACAGACTACTATTACAACAAAAAAAAGAGAGACCACAACATTAAATATGGTGGCTGTAAAAGTGGCAGAAGGTGGAATAGTGGCGGCTGAATAGTTTCAACTCTCTGAAGTTGTTGCCAAGATGGCTTCCAAATGAACCAACTTGCCTTAAATGGCCCATATTTTGCTCAATTGACATGATCCTAATATGTTTAGGGGGTCTATTTAGTTTTTTTTTTTTTAAACCAACTTTCAAAAAGCCCAATCTGACCTGATCAGCTGACAATGGTCTGCTCAGTCTGGTTAACCACGTGTCAGAAATGCAATGCAGTTACCATACCATTTCTATGGTGGCCGAGAGAGCTCAATGCGCTGCAACTGAAGAAAAAACACTCCCAAATTAAGAAAACATCTTCATCAGTTTTACAACACATAGGTGCCCCAAATACTCACAACACAACCAAATACATAAACGCACTGCAAAATTTCACACAACCAAATACAGAATGAGTTTAAGAGGTCTGCCAAACTAGACTCGTGCACAGCAATTACTGGACGCCAGAGATTATAGTTTTTAAAGTTATACATATGGATATTTTTCTTTAAAAAATGCATTGCTTCCATTCAGATGGCGTTTATTAACCCCCTTGAGCCAGTTTGGATTACTTTTGTGATGGATGGATGCATTTTTTGTTCTTTGATTTATAAAAAAAAAGGTGTCATTGAGTTGTGGCATAATTTAAATTTTTGGCCTTCCTCCAGATTGGATTTAGAGTGATAATTATAACATAGATCTGACTGACCTCATAAAGTAGCGTGTGTATGACACGCCAGTTCGTATTTCCATTTTTGGTGTGCTATCTAGACGCATAATCGCTTTTCAGCGTGTTTATGAACGCTGTTGACTTAACGTTATTACTGTATATATATAAATATATGACTTACCTCAACCCCGTCCCTAAACCTAACCGTCACTAGGATTAATGGCATTTATGACTGTTCCCTTTCCATCCTAGGAAAAAAAAAGATCTCTCTCCAGATGTAGATCTACATTTTGCTTCATTTCGCGTGGACATTTGACGGCGTGTACAGACACGCGGAATCACTCGGACGTTAATGGCGTAGAGACCAGGGCCTGAAATTAACTTTTTCGGCCACCGGCCACTGTGGCAGGTGGATTTAAAAATTCACCTGCCACAGAGACTTTTTACCAGCCACTTTTTTTTTTTGCCTCATATTTTGCCTCAGCCAAAAAATGGGTGGTAAAAAGAACAATATTGTGAAATTCCTGTTTTGTTTTGTTTTTCATAGTGCTGTAGCGGCGCGTCGATGACGTCGATTATTCGACGTCAAAATTGCGTCGACGTCATATTTTTGCGTCGACGCTTCTTTATTTATTCATTTTTTGCATGTTCCCGGCAGTACAGCTTGCCACACACACGTGGGAGACCGAAACATTTCAGAATAGAGGACGAAGACAACTTGAAGTGAATGTGCTATCCATTAAATGAATCACACACAGTAAACAAACCCTTAAGAAAAGAAAATTGCAATTTAGATGCGCAAACTGGGTGCCGGTGTGGTGAGACGTACAAGCTCGGGCAGATTTGGCTTGAAGTTGCTTCCGGACGCGGCGCCGGGCGCGTTGTTACAAAAAAAGGCATACACACAGCCAGCCGCAGTCTTCCTGGTCTTGCGCACCCAACGCGTCATTTTTGCCGTGCGCACATTCGCGCTCGTGCGGACTTGTCGAGTATAAACAAGGCTTTACTCCGTGTCAGCACGCTCTGATCAGTAGGTGCACAAACCTCTCCCGATTCATCTCCAGTAGTAGCAGACTCCGATCGCACCACTAACTCTGCCTCCGTTTCCCTCCTCAGCTGATATTAATATTTAAACATTCTCTATGATAAAAAAAATGTTTGTAAAAAACATTTTAATAACACGGTTTTGGCGGTTGTAGAGTTATAATGATGGTGTGTTCAAATACATAACATTAGACTAACGTTAGCCAGCTTACTTGATTCAGTATTTGAGATATTGTTTTATTAATTGAGCAGCAGAAAAAATATTCTTTATATTAGTCGTCCAATTAGTCATTAGATTAGTCGACTAATCGATAAAATAATCGCCCAACTAATCGTTTAGTTAATAATCGTTTACCCCAGCCCTAGTTTTTCACCTTTATATAGAAGGTGAAAAAAAAACCCCGGGCATTTCACAATATTGTTCTTTCACTTGTAAAATACACATTTAAGTGCTGTCAAGTAATAATAATAACTCTAAGAACATACATTTTTTAAAATCTTTTTATTCATTGATTTTGACACTCACACAATATATAGGCTAGTATGGGCTATACTCAACAGATAAACCTACCGCAGCTCATATGTAAACAATCACACGCGGCTGTGTTGATGGCTGATTTAGTCACGTAGACAGATCCTGTGAGCTTTTAGTTACAGCGTTCAGGAACCGTTAACTATGAACAGGGCCGGCGCTAGCCATTTGGGTGCCCTAAGCACAAATGCTTGGTGGTGCCCCCTTAACACCCCCCCCCCCACCCCCACCACCCACTCACCCAAGGAATAACAACCATTCAGAATTTCTTAGTTAGGTTCTCTTTACTTCCAAAATAACTGCTGCAAATAAATACATTTACATTAACAATGGCACCAAATATGAAAAGAAATAAATAATAAAAAGGTTAAAATTATAAATACCAAAAACCACCACAATTACTAAAAACACATATTTGGAACTGGCTACAACTGCTGGTTGATGGTTCTTCCTCCTGGCCTTGAGTTGCTCCTTGCATGTATTTTAGCATTGACCCTGCATTCAGAAATACAAGACAAAATATTCACGGATTGTACTAAATCAATAACCATCGTATACAAAAATATTGCACACATTAGTCTTTTATATAATATAGGCCTATGTGTCACTGGAACATTTAAAATTCAAAACTCTATTCTACCTTTAAAAGAGGTCTGATGAGGCACAGTATAATAATTCTGTACATAATTTGTAGGGCTGGGAAAAGATGAATCGCGATTAATCGCATCCAAAATAAAAGTTTGTGTCTACATTAATGATATAGGCCTATGTGTGTGTACTGTGTATAATTATTTTGTATATGTATTTAAGAAATATTTGTTATTTATATATAAAATATTTTAATTTATATATATATATATAATATAAATTATCTATTAATATATACAGTATATACACAAATATTTCTTAAATATATATATGTGTGTATATTATATATACAAAATAATTATACACAGTACTCATGTAGAAACTTTTATTTTGGATGTGATTACGCTTTTCCCAGCCCTAATAATTTGACAACTCCATATGAAAATATACAAACAGTGAGATTGTGTTTTTTTTTTTTAATTGCAGTTTCACCAATAGATGTCGCCCTTGGGCCTTTGACCGCATTATCCGATAGAACAACAACGAAAAAACATATCTAAGCGATCTTCCTTTTCTTCTCAAACAAACTAACTGCATCTTAAACAGCCCAAGTAAAAAAAAAAACCCAGGGAGAAACCCCCGGACCCCCGTTAAAATAAAAAATTCTACATGCAGGGCAAAGCCCTGGATCATTTGCACAACTAGCGACGCCCCTCTGGACATGCATACACGAAGCAAGGGTGCCTACAAAACTAACACTTTTATTTAAAACATTGTCTTACCTGCAAACAAGTATCATCCCACTGTCTCTTCTTTTTCCTTTTTTCCGCCCCCGACTCTTTAGAGACCATGTCTGATGTCGATCAGGTGTCTGCCAAATTTGACACTGATTGAGGAACAGACCACTGCGAGGTGGGGAAGGGGGGGCACCAGAGGGAGAGTGGCACAGGAGATTCACCTTTTTCTCCACTAATTTGGTCTAGGCCTATATTACTTTTGTATTGCTTTTGTATATTAACATGATTTAGACATATTGTATTTGTTATTTATACTAGTAGCCTATTGTGATGATTTTTCACCACCCAGATTTTTTGGTGCCCCCCCAAGCACTTGGTGCCCTACGCGCAGTGCGTGATGTGCGTGTGCGGAGCGCCGGCCCTGACTATGAACTAAATTAATAATGTTATTACTGGTAAAGTTACCGGGTACCGGATATTTTCTCACTGGTTCCCAACTCCCAACATGCACAGTTGCACACGCACACACACATCTGTGCAACTGTCATTGTACTGAAGGCTACGTCAGCGTTACATTATCTCATCCCATCTCACCAACAGTTTAATACTCGCACATCCAAACGTCGTCAGAAAAAGGGCCTCATCTTCTTTCTGATCGCATGAACGTTCCGAAACAACAGTCGCTGTCATGAATCAGCCGCTCACGAACCTTGCCATTGCCGCCGATTATTCACTTTGTATTAAAATGTCTTCTTTTACTTTTCTTTTTCTCATTCTCATCTTTTTGTTGGTTGTTTGTTTCAGCTGGCCTCTTTACCCCATAATGGTAATGTGCCGCCACATTTTAGCTAAAGTCAAACGGATTGGCGGACTTATTTGAAATGTAAAAATCCTAATGAATCACTCAATTCTCATTGGCTACCGGCCAATGTGGCAGGTAGATTGACAGTGTTACCCGCCAATAGAAATATTCACCCGCATTTGGCAGGTGGTCGGGTGTTAATTTCAGGCCCTGGTAGAGACATTCACGCATACACGTGGATACACGCGGATAGCTCAAAATGTGTAGAGATAACATGCCACTTGACTCGAAAGTGGCGTGTATGTTTACGCAAAAGTCATGATGTCATGTTGCATAGATAGAGTAGATAGAGTCAATCATCACCTCTTTGTGAGCTCAACATTTTATTCTGTAACATTAAGCGATTTTGATTTATATGCTGTTGAATGCTTGATGATCATGTTATCTTGTGAGTAAGCAATCTTGTATCGGCTCCTTCTGGTTTACGCAGATGTTCTTTGTCACTTGTTTCTTGGTACAGGGATGCTGTACTATTTCAGAAGATATGTGACAGCGCCAGTGTTGTAGTCGAGACCAGCTCACTCGAGTCCGAGTCGAGACCTAGACCATAGAGGGTCGAGTCCGAGTCGAGACCTAGACCAAAGAGAGTCGAGTCCGAGTCGAGACCGAGACCAAAGAGAGTTGAATCCGAGTCGAGACTGAGACCAAAGAGAGTCGAGTCCGACTCGAGACCGAGACCGAAGAGAGTCGAGTCCGAGTCGAGCCCGTGACCAAAGAGAGTTGAGTCCGAGTCGAGACTGAGACCAAATAGAGTCGAGTCCGACTCGAGACCGAGACCGAAGAGAGTCGAGTCCGAGTCGAGACCGAGACCAAAGAGAGTTGAATCCGAGTCGAGACTGAGACCAAATAGAGTCGAGTCCGACTCGAGACCGAGACCAAAGAGAGTCGAGTCCGAGTCGAGACCTAGACCATAGAGGGTCGAGTCCGAGTCCAGACCGAGACCAAAGAGAGTTGAGTCCAAGTCGAGACCGAGACCAAAGAGAGTTGAGTCCGAGTTCAGACCGAGACCAAAGAGAATCGAGTCCGAGTCGAGACTGAGACCAAAGAGAGTTGAGTCCGAGTTGAGACCGAGACCAAAGAGAGTCGAGTCCGAGTCGAGACCGAGACCAAAGAGAGTCGAGTCCGAGTCGAGACCGAGACCAAAGAGAGTTGAATCCGAGTCGAGACTGAGACCAAAGAGAGTCGAGTCCGACTCGAGACCGAGACCGAAGAGAGTCGAGTCCGAGTCGAGCCCGTGACCAAAGAGAGTTGAGTCCGAGTCGAGACTGAGACCAAATAGAGTCGAGTCCGACTCGAGACCGAGACCAAAGAGAGTCGAGTCCGAGTCGAGACCTAGACCATAGAGGGTCGAGTCCGAGTCGAGACCGAGACCAAAGAGAGTTGAGTCCGAGTCGAGACCAAGACCAAAGAGAGTTGAGTCCGAGTTGAGACCGAGACCAAAGAGAGTCGAGTCCGAGTCGAGACCGAGACCAAAGAGAGTTGAGTCCGAGTTGAGACCGAGACCAAAGAGAGTCGAGTCGAGTCGAGACCGAGACCAAAGAGAGTTGAGTCCGAGTCGAGACCGAGACCAAAGAGAGTTGAGTCCGAGTTGAGACCGAGACCAAAGAGAGTCGAGTCCGAGTCGAGAGTAGGTTGGATAACCTAAGGTTGGGTCTCAAACGAGACTTAAAGATATCTTCAAGAATATGTAAAATATTTGATGGTAGCAATAAAATTGGCACCATACTCAAGTAAACCAAATATACCATGAAATCATGTACACTGTACTGGTAAAAAGGCCACATAGTGGTGTAAAGGTAATTTTATTATAATTATGACTTACAATTATAACAATCAGTAAGTGCTCTTTCACATAACATTACTGCACACAAATTCTGCGTGGCTGATAATGTAGACATTACTACATTAGAGGCTCCATATCACATCTGACCTGGGTCTCGCTGCATTTGCATGCTGTGAATGTTATAGTCTCAAGTCAAGCAATCATTAGATGTCTCAAACAAACAACAATTTAAAGAAATATTAACATAAAGTAATAATCATGACATATTTTGAATGGGACTCGAGTGGACTCGGGAATAAGTCTGAGTCCTAATATGTTTGAGTACGAGTCAATTTCTAGTCAAAATGCAAAGACCGAGACCATTAAAATATGGTCTTGAGACCAAGTCCGAGCCCGAGTCTCAAGTACACAACACTGGACAGCGCCCCCTGCTTTTTAACAGTGAAAACATGGCTTGCCGGGGAAAAAAAAAAAACAACAACAACTAATGTGTAACGTAATGTCATAAATGACGGAAAAACTATTGCAGTGTATGCCTGGGAAAGAGAAACAAGAACTTTGTGCTGTGTAACAAAAAGCATAACAGGTCCCCTTTAAAGAGGCTTTGTCAACAATCCTTTTTTTGATCTTCTTTTTTTCAAGTTTCAAGTCAATGGCTTATTTTCAAGTTACCCTAATGGATAGGCTGTGTTCACAAAGCTTTAGATGGACGTTATCAAGCACTGTGCAGGGTGTTCTCAAATGGTTACCGTTGGTTTGGCTCCTGTGATTGCTATTGATGCATTCAGCACACCGTCTGTTCTTCTTATCTGAGTTGAAGCGCCAGGGAGCCAAGATGGCGGCTCCTATATCGACCGTTCGGCAATGTTCGTGTTCTCCCTGACATTTGCCTCTCTTTCCTCTGCAAACAACTTGGTGTCAATCTGAGGATAAATCGCAAGGACATTTTAATATTAGTCTTCAGTTTGCGACTAGTGAGAACACACTTCCTGATTGATATGAGAGAGGTGATTGAATCAAGAGGATTTAACCGGCTTATGAAACGATGCTGAAAGTGCAAGTGGATGTTAAAAAGCCTGCTCTCAAAGGTTAACCTCTCTTGCTCTCACTGGCCATGGCTCAGATTGTTGACAGTGAACCATAAATAAACACTGCAATACTGGGACATTTCCCAGGACTTTTCAAAGACACTGGCAACTGCTCAAATTCAGATCAATGCACAAACGACGTTGAGAGATTTGGCAGAAGAAAGGTATTTTTACATTGTTTAGTGCAAACCAAAGTGTTCTGCACCACCCACCCTCAATGAATCAAATTACATTCTTTATTTGTCTTAAGTGCATTCATAAAAAAAGAAAGAAAGGAAAAAAAGATAAGATGGTTATACAAACAAAACAAACAAACAAAAACAAAAAAACCCTGCATAGATTAAGTGACACTTTGTTAATAGACCTTGCTGGAGTCTCATTTGTTGAGGTCGACATTTATGCAAAGCATTCTGGGTAATTAGAACAGGAAACACATTAACGATAGCATCAGATTGCAATCACAAGACTTTTGAGGGACCATTTGTAATATAAATGAGAACATTAAGACTTTATTGCACAGTTTGCCAGCTTGCATCAACTTTTCTGTCAAGAGAACTGATGAAGACAAGCAGAACAAACAAACTTTGTTTACATTAAAATAGCCAGGGGTATTCAATTAAAGTCTAGAAAACTTTCTGAACAAAACCATCTCTTTGTTTTAAAGTCATCAGTTATTTAATCAAAGAATGAACAGAGAATTGACACAATGTTCAAGAGATGAAATGTAGCTCAGAGATGAATGAACCAGACATTGTTAGGATGTTTGCATATATGCAGATTCAGTGGTGTTTTACATTGTCATTTTTGTTTTGTTTTTTGCACCACAGATTCTGAATGAAAAAATAAACATTGATTTATTTATTGATGCAGTAGAATAAAGACAAACTTTTATGAATTACTATTCAAGAAGTTTGGGGTCAGTATTATTATTTTTTTTAATTATTAATATCAGCAATGATGCATGAAATTGACAAAAAAAACAGCTTAAAATATTTCAAAATGTTTCTATTTCAAATAAATGCTGTTCTTTTGAAACATCTCTTGATCAAATAATAAATTTAAAAACATTGTAAGATATATATTTAAGATATAAATATATTCAATTGGAAAACGGCTATTTTAAAAAGCCTCTCAAGTCACAACCACTCAGCGCTCCCTCTCACCTGATTTCTGGTTACCTGCACACAACTTCAGTCTCTCCTTGTTTGGCTTCGCATTTGGATACAGACACCACCTGTTCTACTTATTTCTGTGATTCAGCTACATTTGCTTTACGACTCCAACAACACCTGTGTGGATAAAAACTCACCTGTTTACTCACCATGCTCCTTCTGTGTGTGTTCTTTCTGGCACTGGCCTCTCATTTCTACTCAAACTCCGCAACAACCTGGGATGTGTCCGAAATCACTGCCTGTACCTTATAGGGCACTATTTTAGGGCACAGCCATTTGTAGTGTTGTCCGAAATCATACTGGACGATGTCGAATGCACTCATTCAATCCCACAATGCACACCAATAATGAATGAACGAATTTCCGTGTCTGACCAGATAGCGCCCTCAGCTGAACCATTCATTCATTATTTAAAAAACTAACACAGTCTCATCCCAAGAAGTCATATAACTGACGTCTTGGGACGTCTTTTGACCATACGTCAACATCCGCCTTTTTAGGGTACCCTTAAACGTTGGTAAGATGACGATCCCGGGCCGTCATATAACTGGCTTTACCTTTAACGTCGGTTAGGTGACGGGGTAGGTCTGGGGTAGGGTTAGGATCCGATAACGTCATCTAACCAACGTTTAAGGGTACCCTAAAAAGGCGGATGTTGACGTTTGGTCAAAAGACGTCTCAAGACGTCAGTTATATGACGTCTTGGGATAAGACTGCGCTGACCAAACAGCTGGTTCAAGATGACTACAGCATTATACATTGTTTTTATATTGATCATACTGAACATAGTATGAACATACTCCGACTTCCGGTGAGGTCGCTGCTCGTGTGGCTGACCTTCTGGCTCATAGAGTAACGAAACTTTAATGTTTTTTTTTATGGTATTAGTCGTCGTTTTTATTGTTTTTTATATATCGAGTGCTTTATATGATTATATTCACACAGTCCATGTTATATTGAGAGGATATTTGCGTCTTATACGTGGTGGTTTACATGTGCGTCTCGTCATTGGCGCTGATTAACGCTGATTGACTGTTGGAACACCGTTTCTACGACCGATATGGAGTATAGAAGACTTTTTTGGCTACTGGTCTTTCTTCATTTTTTGGAGCACATATTTTGTTTGTCAACTGGATATGATCTCCCGGATAATCCGCGACATGCATATTCAAGAGATTTTCTGCTGCAGCTGCGATTCCACCCTCATCAGGCTACAGTGACAGAGATGATCCCAGAGGAAATAATACGTAAGAGGTCCATCCAGAGGGAATCTTTCCAAAATAACAACAAAAAGGTAACGAGAAGGGGGAAGAAAAAGGGTGGAATACGAGCTAGACTCAAGCGGGAGAAATGTAAACATCGATCGCTCCCATCAGTCATAATGGCCAATGTCCGTTCTCTCCGTAACAAAATTGATGAACTGCAAGCTAACGTGAATAAGAATGACAATGATGACTCTTTATGTATAGATGGCTTTGGAATTCCCCTGAGACTGGATCGGGATAACGAGTCTACGGGGAAACAGCTGGGTGGCGGTGTTTGTTTGTACGTAAACACGCGCTGGTGCTCAACGATTGTCGTAAGAGAGAAGTTGTGTACCCCTGACATTGAACTTTTAGCTGTATCTCTACGCCCTTTTTATTTGCCCAGGGAATTTCCACAGCTTTTTTTATATTGGTTTATATTCATCCGAGAGCAAACGCTATTACAGCCATGGAGTATATTAAGAACACCTTAGATAGTTTGGAATCAACATCTCCAGACTCTCCCAAATTTATTCTGGGGGATTTTAACCATTGTGTGGCAGAAAAATAATTGAAAGGTTTTCAACAGTATGTTACGTGCCCTACTCGTCTGGGAAAAATATTGGATAAATGTTACGGCTCAATTTCAGGTGCATATAGATCAATCGCCCTTCCTCCTCTTGGTTCTGCTGACCACTGTACTGCAGAGGTGGGGGACTCGAGTCACATGACTTGACTCGAGTCTGACTCGAGTCACAATTTTCAGGACTTGTGACTTGCTTGATTAAAGTACAAAAATGACTTGACTTGACTTTGACTTGAGAACAAGTTACTTGAGACTTGACTTGACTTGAAGTGGAAGACTCGACAATGACTTGAACATATAATAAACAAACAGCAATACAGTTAATTAAAATATATATATATATTGTGACATCAGCATCACTATATCGGCATCTGTGCCTTTAACGCTGCTCAATTCAAACCGCGCCAAACGGAAGTTCCGGGACTGGGAGTCTCACGCATATTGATAGCGTCTCCCTGATGCCCGCAAATGAGTTAAAATCTCCCGGAATCTAGAGCGAGATACTGCGCGTATAACATACATAGCGTGCGGCGTGTGCACGGCAGAGATATGGGAAGCCAAACAAACCAAAAGTGGGACGAGACAGCCGGGCTTTACAGAGCCCGTGCCGCGCAGACATGTCATCTGCACGGTTCAATGATCCGAGCCGCGCAGCCGATTCGTCAGCGCAGCGCGGACGTGTTTCCTAGCGACACTCAATAGTCAGTAAAGAAACCCCTCCTTCCTTACAAAGAATTGTTCTCTACTGAAGTTTAGGAGTTAATTATGGAGAATTCCATAATTAAAACAATCATTTGTTAATATTTATGTAAATTTAATATATAATATACATAATATTATTTAATATGTAATATTAAATATAAAATATGTTAATATAACATATTACCATTTTTATTTTATATTTATTTTAAACATATTTTAAATATGTTAATATAACATATTAACATATTTTATATTTATTAACATTTTTATATCCCCCCTCCCTAACATTACATTCATTGAGATATACCTCCCTGAAATGAATTCTTGTAGGTTGGGATGTCTGTATATGCAGCATAGATATATACACGGCTGTGCAGCTGCAAATGCGTTTTACATATAGGTTTCAGTAAATCGAGGAAAAGAAGTTTCCGAAGACATTTGTTGGCTATGATAAGAAAAACTACTAAAAAATGCATTTTATATTCTCATACATTTCATAGATTTTATATTTTATATTTTACATTTATATAAGATATTACATTTTAGATTTCATACATTTTAGACCGTTTCAATTAATTTGAATTAGACAGATTGGATTATACATCTTAGAATCGATACATCTATAGACACTGAACGTTTTGTGTAAACAACACAATTTTATTTTATTTTCAGATATTAATGTAGCACAGATATGCATATGATTAATATAGCAAATGTATATTAAATAAGATACATAATATATGTATAAAAGTTCATCTTTTCTGTGCAAAAATAAATATGTATCGAAAAAATTTACCTCTATTTATTTTAGTAGTGTGACTTGACTTTACTTGAAACTTATCAGGACTTGACTTGACTTGCTTAGGGTGAACCCTTGACTTGACTTGACTTGCTTGATTTATCTGAACTGCGACTTGAGACTTGACTCGAGACTTGATGGTTAAGACTTGAGACTTGCTTGGACTTGACCATGTGTGACTTGTCCCCACCTCTGCTGTACTGTACTACTGGCACCAGCCTATTTGCCTGTTATAAGGAGAACAGAGAAGGTTGTTAAGGTTATTAAACAATGGACTAATGACAGCATTGATAGACTGCAGGGTTGCTTTGAAATAACTGATTGGAATATGCTCATGGCTCCATCAAATGATATTAACGAGCAAGTGGACATAGTAACATCGTATATCTCCTTCTGTGTGGATGACATCATTCCTACTAAGAAGGTTGCCATCTTTCCGAACAATAAGCCCTGGGTAACGAAGGAACTAAAGGAAATTCTAAATAAGAAAAAGAGAGTTTTCTACACCGGCACTGAGCATGAAAAAAGGAGGTTAACAGAGAAGTTAAGCGTGCTATTAAATCTGCTAAACTGAAATATAAGAACAAGATTGAGCAAACATTTACTCAAGGAAACCTCCATACAGTCTGGCAGGGTCTTAAGAATATGGCAGCAGTTAATATTGCTCCCACTGCTCGCAGGCACATTCAGGTTGCAGGAAGCAATTTAACATCTCTTCCTAATGATCTAAATTCTTTCTATACCAGATTTGAGACGGACATTAGCACTCAAGTGGAAACAACAATTTCTACTTTAAAATCTGGTGATTCTACTTTTACTATAAGTATGGTGGAGGTGGTGCAAGCTCTTAAAAAGACTAAAGTTAAATCTGCACCTGGGCCAGATAATATCTGTGGCCGAACCTTAAAATGCTGTGCGGAGCAGTTGGGGGGGGTGTTTCAGACTCTATTTCAGAAATCTATGGCTAGTGGTGTAGCTCCTCAACTATGGAAACATTCTACAGTTATCCCGATACCAAAAAAGAGTTCCATAAAATCCTTCAACGATCTAAGACCTGTTGCACTTACCTCTCTTGTGATGAAGGCAATGGAGAGGATTATTAAAGACTACATCACTAAAGAAACTGCTTCACAGTTGGATCCACTTCAGTTTGCCTATCGCACAGGTATAGGGGTTGATGATGCAAAGGTGTTTGTCACAGACATTGTTCATAAGCATCTTGAGTCTCCTAATACCACAGCCAGATTTTTGTTTGCTGATTTTTCTTCGGCTTTTAATACACTACAGCCACATATCCTAGCTGAGAGACTTGCTAGTCGTTTTCATCTGGAGGACCAACTGATTTTATGGATAATTGATTTTTTAACCAATAGGTCTCAGAGAGTGCTGGTCAACAGTATCTTTTCTGACCTCCGATATACTTCAATTGGCTCCCCCCAGGGATGTGTCCTTTCACCTCTGCTCTTCATTCTGTATACCGACGAATGTAGATCTACTCAACCTAATTGTCATCTGATTAAGTTTGCCGATGATACTGTTTTACTGTCTCTGCTTTCAGGCCCTTCACAGCATCATGGCCCAGCCCTTCAGGAATTTGTGGAGTGGTGTGACATCTCCTGTTTGGAGCTTAACTTAGATAAGACTAAAGAGATGGTAGTAACCTTTTCTAATAAGCAGAGGCAGGTGGCTATGGCAGCATCTACAGTTATTCACGGGAAGCCCATAGAGATTGTCGAGGAGTACAAGTACCTTGGGACAATTTTTGACAATCTGTTAAAATTTACTTCTAATACAGAGGAGATATTGAGGAAATGCCAGCAGCGGCAATATCTTTTAAGGAAGCTTAATTCCTTTGGAGTTAGTAAGAACTTACTCACTATGTTCTACTACTCCTACATTGAAAGTGTCAGTACATTTTCCATCGTCTGCTGGTTTCACTCTATAAGCCTTCAAAACAGGAATAGTCTGGAGCGCACGGTTAAAGTCTGCTCAAAAATTATCGGTCTCCCGATCAGGTCTCTTTCTAGCATAAGTGAACAGCAGACACTGAGGTTGGCAGGGAGGATCTTGCGGAACACATCACACGTGATGTTTTCTGTTTTTGAGTGGCTTCCTTCGCGGCGACGGCTTCGTTGTCCATGTTGTAGGACACAAAGGAGGAAGGCAACCTTTGTTCCCAGATCAGTGCAACTTTTAAATTCTCAACCATTTTTAGCCCCTCGTTGATTATCTGTCTTGATTTAGTTATTTTTTAATATATTAGGTATTCATTAATATGTATTTATTTATACTGTGTTATTTATTTAACGTAGGTTGTTACAATGCATAATGTTTCGTTACTATATGTGGCCTCACAAATTGCCCCTTGGGGACAAATAAAGTGTTTTGAAATTGAAATTGAAATTGAAATCATTACATGTTTAATTATGGTTTACACAGTTTAAAAAACAAAGTTCAAAATGAATATTTCCATTATTTCCATTTTTACTGGAGCTGCCAGTTTGCTAAGTTTAAAAAATTATTAAACCGAAAGCATAAACTATGCAAAAAGCAGACACACTCAATGTCCAAATTCACTCACTCATTTTCGTTCACTAAATGTTAACGAATAAACTAACAATTAAACATGTGAGATTCATGAGAAAATTTCACAAATTGTAAAATTAACATATTGAACATCAATGATATCTGCATTATTTATTTTTTTGGTGGTTCTGTTCTGTTGACCCCAAGGGGGGTTATCGCTGCCCTCCCTGGTCCAATGCTAGGCTGACTATTCTAATTGTCAATCCTCTTCAAATAGAGACACTATTCTTTTTTGGACTATCTCTATTTTCTACAAACACACAAACAAATAATTTAGGGGATTCACTCCTGGGTTTAAGTGCAGTTCTCTTGACTTGACTTGACTTGACTTGACTGTAGTAGCCTACATAGTAAAAAGACACTTAATACCAGATTCACAAACAATACTCTACAGCATAGGACTGCATTTAACAGACAAACTCAGTTTCCATCTCTTCTTCCCATACTCTATCTGATGTAGCTCAGTACATGAGAACTACCCAATAAGCTCTCAGATTGTCAGTTCTAGACACCCGGTCAACTATCTTCCTTTCAATATTACCAGAATTTTCCGCCCTTCTAACTTTAAGACCAAGGTCCCATCTGCTCTTTGATAAGACTTGATCAACATCATGTGCTCAATATGGGAAAGGAAGTAAAGCATGTCAGCGCGTGAAGGGCACATTTCCTGATCCGCAGTGGGTAAAACTGATAGGCCTAACCTACTTGGCAAAAAGAGAATCTCTTCATCTGACATGTCTTTATTACTCTCTTCTACTTTAAGTGCCATTCATATTCCAAAGGTAATGAAATGACATCAGCATATGACTTGAGGGCTCTGCTATGGGAATAGTAATTTCAAAAACATATTACTTGACTGCCATAGAATTAGGACTGCTGCTCATATTAAGGTCGTTGAAGTGGCTTGTGTGTTCAACAAAAGCTCTGCAGATTATTGAGAAGTTCTATTAATCACAAAATAAAAGGAACAATTTAATCAAACGTCTAATGTGCCAATGGAACTGATCCGAAGCAGGTGTCACCTTCAACATGTTCTCAGGTATAGAAAAAAAGGAGGAACAAGAAATGTAGAAAGAGAGACAGAGCCAAATGGTTTGCAATCGAAGCATCATGTATTGGACACAGACACGATTAGAAATTAATGTTCTTGGTAGAGTATAGTTCTGTTGTAGGACAGCAGCTCGACTTTTTTTTTGTACATTTCACAAGTCATATGATCTCGTTTAGTTATTATTGCTCATTTGTTTCTGCTTCAGATTGCAAATTAATAGATGGATGGCTTAGTTAATTACATTACATTGTGCTTTCTTAGAATTAACAAGGTTCTAGTCTTCGGAGACCTCCCCCATGTCGACAAACGAACCAAAGTTGTCCTCTCCAGGCATGGCCTATTAATCCCAGCCAATCAGCTCAAGGTCATGAGAGTGCTTCTCAACTAATTAGAGAAGGAGTAGGCCTTCATTTATATCCATGATCAAGTGTTCATTGATGATAAAATAATGTGGAGGATCATCTAAGAGCTTAAATATATCAAGTGTGTCTTGATGTGTAGGGCACCAATTAAATGGAGTACAATATGTGGTTCCAGATAACTTTGCAAAATATATATAATGATAATTTACCTTTTCTGTCTCCTAAAGCAGTTGCTAGATGGACCAAAAAAAGCCAAACTGTGCTAAAGACTTCATGCAGGCCTAATGGCCTACCAGGGGATACGGAGTGAGGTTAGCCTCCATCTAATGGGCGATTTCGCAATCCAGTGATTCTCGAAAGAAATTGTGCCATAGTCCTCAGCTCTGAATGCATTCCTCTATTTTTCAAGCACTACTTCTTTCTTAACATTATTTGTAAGAGAAGAGCTTAGGAATCAAACCATGTACCAGTCAGAATTGCAATGAGCATTTCAAAATTCCTGAATTTAGGATCCAAATTATGCCTGGTCCCACTTTAAATTAGTAGGACTAATGTATTTAACTACTATGTACTAACATTTAAATTAATAAATTGTTACAATGCAGTAATTATGCACACACAGCTGTAATTAATTAATTACACACTTGACCCTTCCCTTACACTTTAATGCATCCTTAAACCTATTAAACATACAGACATTTCATTTCATCCTGAAACACAACAGCAATTAAAAGGGTCATGAAACCCCAAACCAAATTTTCTGGGATTTTAACAGGGATTTTAACAGGAGGTATGTGTGTTGAACTCCATTGAAGACAATGTTAGCATCTGTTAGATTTAATAGTAGGGTTAAAATGAGTTTTTTCCCCCGCTTTTTTTGTCTTCCAGGTTAAAATCTTCATCGTGTCCACGTCACCCACTGTGACATGGCCGTGCACTGTGAGTGTGTTGATGACCCATCGGTATCTCATAATTATAAATTATACTGAGTTTTCTTATCCTATGAGAAGACACGGTCTCTTAATTATTCATGACACCACGTGGATCTTTCCAACAACAGACATGTCAAACTGTGAGATCGTATAGTAGATGAGAGAGGCAATTATGGGACGCAAGTGTTTGTTTTCATGGTGCAAATTCGAAGTCCAAGTGCGTTAAATATGTTCCCCACAGTGCTGCCAGGGCTAGACTCTGGCTCTGGACGGTTGGTTTGCCATCAACCGCGGACACATCTAAACAGTCTATGATCTAAACTATAGTGTGTGCCGCAAACATTTTCTTGAGAGAGCCTGCGACAAGTGAAGAATGGTGGACTTCGCCTTGTTGACAACTAATCCAAGTTGCGTCTTGCGAGTGATACGGTATCCCGAGGACTTTTCTATCTCTTCAGAGTTGTGTGTGTGTGTGTGTGTGTTTGCGTGTTTAAAATGAGAAGTCATCCACCTCCGCAGAGCCATCTTAGCCATAGTAGCTGGGCATTCAGTTACTTTTGAAAGGACAATAGCTAATAAAGTGTCTGTGTATTTCAGAAGACTTTAACTTTGCCGGCTATATAACAAATCTAGCATTTCCTCACGTTTTACCACTGCTTTTTAGTGACAGTCGATATGCATGGGATATTGACAGTGATGGCCATACCACACCCACTCCCTCCCTTCTTCTCACAGCTATTCACACCCATTTAAGTTGCATTTTTCAAAAAAGATTTTGAGCTAGACTTGAGCTGAAAGAAGGGGTTTCATGACCCTTTAAAGGGGTCATCGGATGCCATTTTCCACATGTTGGTACGTCTTCATGTAATGTTTGTAACATACTTTGGTTAAAATCCTCAATGGTTGTGTAAAACAACACCCCTTTTAACTCCTCAAAAACAGATCTGTTTACAGCAGCCTGGTCTCATTGTTAATACGTAGGTATTTGACATTTTTGCAAAGATAGAAAACGTACTTTTTAGTACGTTTGGATAGATGCTGAAACGTATAATATAGACGTATCTGCAACATTTAAACATAACATTATTACGTTTTTACAGCTACAAAACGTAAACTATTTACGTATATTCTATCATAAAAATATCTGTATAATTTCCCTTTTGACCATTTTAGATAAATGTAAGATCCCGTAACCCTAATCCCAAACCTAAACATACCCATTTTATATACTTAATATAAAAAAAGATAAAACGTAACGGACAGATGTGTTGGGAAAGGGCAGTTGTATTAACAATATAGCATTAAAATAGTATATTTTGAGCCACCAATCCTACTCCTACCCCTAAACCTACCCATTACAATTCCTTAAAACTACGTAACAAACTACAATTATGAAGAAAAACATAACTAACAGATAAGTAAAATCACAATAATTTATTTATTGCAAAAATCTCAAAACCGATACCAAAACCCATTCACATGATGAAGCGTTGCAGTCGCAGTCTTCTCTCTGGCAGTATTGTAATAGTTTTGTATGAAGTACAGAGCAGAAATTAAATTACTAATGAAAATGTTAATCCGGCTTCGTGTCGCCACGCTTCTACATTTCAAATGAACTAAACTAACCAACCGTCACAGTCCTTCATGTCGCAAACTGTGACGAAGCAGGGAAGAGCCAATGAATGTTTGATATCACTGCCGTAAAACATGACGTATCGCTTCTCAAGGACGCAATTTTTGAATTTGAATTCATCACCAGCGCGGGGTTTGACATGTACGGTCGCTGCTGAGAATGGAGAGATCACGACTGGATAAGAGGCTGAATTAGGAGTTGTTTCTTGCAAACAACTATGGATTGTAAAGATTTGGATTACATCAAACTAATAAAATTGATGTCTTTTTTGAATTTTTGTTGTGTTTTATAGGAGAAAACGCTTTATGTGTCTCAAGGTAAATAAACTATTACAAAATTGTTAAACGAGTAATGTTAAAGAATGTATTTTTAAGGTTTTATAGTGTATTGTTTAACACCATGCAGGCGAAACGAGCAAAATGTTAATATTTATGAGTATTATATCAATAAATGCGACTGAAAACTTCATTAATAAGACAGTGGAATGCAATTGAGTCAAAACATAATGCTACGATATTAATATGCATAAAGTGATATGTACAAATGTGTACGTCGGTGGATTTGTTCATACGTAAATAAATTAAGTTTTTGTGCTGTCAATACGTATATATTTTACGTTTTAGTACTGTAAATACGTCAGTATTATTCGTTTCTGTGCATATAAAATGTAATGATATATACGTATGATAGAACGACACTTTACGTACAAATACATACGTATTCTCATGAGATCACGTTGGTTTACAGTGACCCGTTTTGGTGCATGTCTCTTTAAATGATAATGAGCATCTGCTCACCCCATTCATCTCTTCCATGGGGGTTGGGGGTTGTTGACGCAAGACATATAATGTGCTGCCTTGGCAAACAATATACAAATGGCTGAGGGCGGAAATATGCTAATACGGGGCAGTCATTCAGTGGTCGTGGGCGGAGCATGAACAACATGACATCATATTGCTCAGAAAATACAAATGGCTTGATTATTGTTTAGACTTTGCGGATAAAAAAAGTGAATGGATTTTTGTCATGGTTGTTTCCACTTTCCACATACTGTAAATACACATTTAAATGCAAACAAAATGAATTCTGCATCCGATGACGCCTTTGAAACATCTGTCAAAAAAAAAAAAATACAGAAAAAGTATATTTCGTTCAATTTTTACAGACATTTCGGTTTTATTCTCAAACATCAGAACCCATCCCTACAATTTATTTTGCTTTATAAATACCTTCTATGTTATATAACAAAATGCCAGTTGTAAATACCAATACTTTAATACGATTATATCAGACTTAGAAGTGATGTGCTGGTGCTGATATAGAACATATGTTTTCTCTGTGATGTCTCCTCTAAATGAGTTTTTGGAGCCCCTAACGAATGTAGCATATGTGCTGGTGCTACACATTGGTGTGTTGTAGGGTTGGACTTTAGGGCTGTTTTGCATGTTGCTAAGTGCTCCCACAGGGCAAGATGTGTGCTAGTTGGACAGTATATTGAGAATTCATTATCTGGGACACTTGCTCAGTTAGTTTCATATTTATGCATTCAAGCGTGAGTGTATTTGTGCTTGTCCTTACAGTACAGAGCAATGCCTCTTGTGACTTTGACACTTTACATAATGCATTGCTGCAAGCTAAGTCATCAATAAAGACACGTCTGTGTACATTACCATAGCTCTTAGCTCTGTTAATCACCGCTGGCCTGCTAGGGTGCTCATCAATTCTTCATGGCCATGGATCATTTGCATGGCAGTTGAATCTCGATATCACGTTCCATACCTCCAAACCTGCCTCTCTACATTTCGTATATAAGTAAATGTGCTGCAGCTTCGCATTAACATAACACTAGCTTTTTTCTTCCTTTTCTGAACTCAATTGTTTTGTCCATTTGTAACTGAAAATCAAACGGGGAAGAGATAATGATTAAAGAACAAAAATGTTCAATAGTGATTTAAATTAGATCTATAAGCATAGCTGCAGTTAAAGGCGCAGTAAGTGATTTCTGAGAGTCATTGTTGAACACTGTTGATATTTGAAATCAACCCAAACAAATACACAACTCCCTTCACCACTCCACTCCCTAAATGCACAAACACACAAATCAATAGTGGATGTGTCTTTATCATAGCAGAAGCAAAACAAAAGAAAGCTTTGCGAAAAATAAAACGAAGATGGCAAATAAATGACAAAGAAAAAAAAACACACAATACACAAGTATTTACAAGCAAGAGTTGTTTGTTAAAGCAGCTCTATGCAGGTTTTTTTTTTTTAGTATTTACCTTAACTGAATTTCTTCAGTGTTATTGCAAAGGTTATATGACTATTTTCGAGTTGAATGTTGGGCGTCTCACCCCCTGCCCTGTTGCCTGTGAGCAGAAAAAACACACTTGCAACGTTGAGCCGGTGGGCCGCCGGCCGCAGCATCAGGAAGTGTCGCGTGATATCAGGTCTCGCGATGTAATGAATTGCTTTACTGCAAGAAAGATCTAATAAAATAAACATCAAACAGAAATAACCCGGCACCATATACATGCGGTGTTCGAGGCTCATACAATACAGACTGCCGACAGTTAAACAGGGCGCAGCTCTTAAAGGGGCCACACCTTATTTCCACTCATTACAGCTTCCATCCTACTGAACAGGTACCAGTATACAGGGGGAGGGGATCAGGCCGTGAGTGCAGAGACGTCTCTGCGTGAATGATATTTACGACAGTACAAGTACTCCACAGCGACTCTAGGGGTCACAGTTTGACAAAAACCGAAATCTTGCAAAGTGCTGCTTTAATCACCAGCAGCAGACACTCAAGACCAATGTTATGCACGTATGGTGCAGAAACATTGCAACCTGCATTTTCAGGCCCAGCCGTTTATGTCTCTCAGCGCTGGAAAGCTTTTCTAATATTAACACGATTCATGCCTGACCATAACCCTTCTTTTTCCAGTCATATTCCACTTTCAAGTGAAATTGTTTGCTGCACCTTTAACTCTTTGTCTGCACTGCACCTTTAACTCTCAACCAAACGGTGTTGTTGGTAGGGAATGTAAAGACAGTAATTGTAAGAGTTTGTTTCATTTGGCCCATGCTGTATTAATTATCCGATAAATATGACAATGATTTAATTGCCATGCTTCACAAAACTATAAGGTCGTTGTCTCCTCTTTTGATAGTGATATACTGTAGATGCTACTAGTGGAGCTGTAAGTGCTTTATTATTGAGATTCATGGTGCTGATGTCAGCTGTACTGGAATTTTTTTTTTTTTCTAAAATTCCAAGCCATTCATGAGTACTCTGATAATTTAAAAAAATTATAATTTGAATCCATGCCATTTAAATGCCTGCCCAAGTTCAGTATGTTTTTATTCTGAATAAAGCTTTTAACGAGGGGGATTTTAATGACATAGAATTAGGTTGTTTCCACAATGGACGCGTTTCACAAAAGAGAACATCTCCTCTTCGCTGATTGGCATCAAAATGATTGGCTAACCAGCATGAGGCACTATTCTGCACAGCTAAATTTGTACTTATAACAATGTATGTTTATGTTCCTCTTGACAGCATATTTATAATTAATATGCTGCAATAATTTCTTGACAACTGCTATGATTTTGTAACGTCAGTCATTACCCTCCTCCTAATTATTATTATTTTTTTAATTTAGACATAAACCTTCTTGATATTCCACAATCAATTCATTATAAACAATATAACAAGAGATTAAATAATACAATTGTAAAAGAATGCCTGTTTTTCCACTCGTATTTTGTGAAAAAAAAAAAAAAAAAGTATAGGGTCTCTAACGACCCGAGCTGTGTAACAGTGGAAGTATGTTTTCTGCACAACAATAATTCAATCTTTGATGACTGAATAAGTGTACTTCACATTTTTTCCACTATTTGGCAATGTCTGATACATAATGATGAAGTGACGTTTAGCTCTAGTTACTGCAGGCAAAGAAAAATAAAGAATAGCCATTTTCATCAGCAAAACCTGAAATTGGCTTTACTGCAGAGCAAGTACTGAAATCAATTAAATATTAGGGTCACTGTCACTTGATGGTGGATCTGGTAAAGAAGCTGGCAATCAAAATTTTGATTTTAAAGATGCTGAAAATGCTAGTTTTGAGAATGTTTAAGATCGTGCAAATGAGGCAGAAGCTGGATGCACTGGGAAATGAGCTTTGAATGGACATCAAACTGAACCCTTCCACACTCTAAAGGTGACAATTTAGCCTTTATTTGATTCTTCTGTAATGGTTACTCTAATATCAGGAGAGTTTTATGTTATTGCGACAGGTGTAGATCCCTCAGTGTTAGATATAGAACCGGGGAAGCCTCCAGGATTTGAGATCCGATATAGATCGCTAAAGACTCAAATATGTAATAATGATTGGTGAAGTAATCATGCATTTAACGCTTAAACACCGCAGGCAAAAAAAACAAACAAACAAACAAAAAAAAAACACACACACAATACCACAGAGTCAGAGGGCAATATCACATACCTACATAATACCTGGAGTAAAGATTTTTTAAAAAAAGAAAAGAAAACGATTTTTTTTTTTTTTACCTTTACCTACTTATTGAATAATGTTTTCTAAGAAATACTGAGGAGAAACCCTTTTTCCCACTGTTGTAGATCTAATTAAAGAAAAGGCTTGCTGGCCATATCACAATATGCAGAAAGTGCCATGGTTTCTTTTCTAATTACTGTTTCAGTATTGGGGATATATACAAATCCACTGCTTGCGTGTGATGAGGATGAAGGGAAGGAGATTAATTGTCTTGTGTCCATGGTCTGGCACCTGTGCTCTTCCTGTTGTGCAATTGTAAGAAAGGAAACCTTGTGTGGAGGATTCATACATGGCTCAAATTAGGATTAGACATGCAACAGCAGGAGATGAAACTCGATTCTCTTACGGGTCGCCGGCTGCTTCCCTAATTTTCATCTCTTCAGCAAAGCTCTTCGCACCGCTGGATCTAGAGAGAAGCCGTCGCCGTTGAAATCAGTTACTACAAGCAGAGAAAAGCTCTTGAGGAAGGTAGTCGACTTCTCGTGCCTTCCGTGCCAGCAACGCGATCTGGCGACACATCGTTTTTGCCCATTACGTTTTACTGTGTGTGTGTGTGCTCGCAGTTGCAACACACACTTCTCTCTAAAAGAGTGCAAGGGTTCTTTCCTGTGGCTTGTGCTGAGCCCTGCTCAGCGCCGGAGACCGCCATGTGATCTACTCTCTCTGCCTGAGCCCAGACCACGCAGCCCTCGCACTTGCATCCAATGTGAGAAGCTGTCTATGTCGACCCTGCAGACTCGTCTAGACCTCTTCAGTGCCAAAGCAGTCACTCCGCCATCTGCTGGACCACATCTCCAGTTCAGTTCCCCAACTCCACAGTGTGCGGTGATCGGGACCCAGAGACCATTCTCCCCTTGGCCACATATGCAAAAGCATGGGTAGCAATTCCGGGGGTTTCTGAGTGGGTGCTGAGCACAATAAGACAGGGCTATGCACTACAGTTCGCTCGTCATCCTCCGCGTTTCTTAGCACAGACAGAGTCGACAGTGAATGCCGAAGTAGCACATCTACTTCGCGCAGAAATAGCCAAACTGCAGTGCAAAGGGGCCATAGAACCGGTCCTGCCTTCTCTGAGCGAGTCAGGCTTTTACAGCCGTTATTTTCTCGTAACCAAGAAGGACGGAGGTCTGAGACCTATTTTTAGATCTGAGATTTTTGAACAAAGCTCTCATGAGAAGACCGTTCAAAATTATTACAACCAGACAGATTCTCTCCCAAATTCACCTGAGGGACCGGTTTATATCCCTTGATCTGAAAGACGCTAATTTTCAGATTCAGATTATACCCCGCACAGCCCATTCTTGAGATTCGCCTTCGACAGGCGGGTATATCAGTACACCGTCCTCCCGTTCTGCCTGTCCCTTGCACCCCGTACATTCAGGAAGTGCCTGGAAGGTATTTGGACGATTGGCTGATTTTAGCACAGTCGGAGATAGATCTCGTGTCTCACAGAACTAGGGACGCTCGGCTACAAGCAGATCAGAGTGTCTCAGAGCTGCATTTCAACTCTGCAGCCCTGGTTGGCAGCCGATTGGTACCAGCAGGGGGTGAATGTGGGAGTTATTTTGCACCGAAAGGTCATCTCGACAGATGCCTCCAATTCAGGGTGGGACTGCCTTTTTGATGGCAGACCTGTGTTTTCCCTGTAGTCGGACTGAGAGAAATCCCTTCACATAAACTGTCTGGAGATGTTGGTGGTTGAGAATGCACTGTTCATACTAGTCTGCTCGGACAACGCCGTCAGGGCGGTGTCAGATCCAGGAGCCTCTGCGATCTGACGGAATGCCTCCTTGTTTGGGCCCAGCACTTTCTGCGCTCGCTAAGAACAGCGCATGTGCCAGGGAACCTGAACGATGGCCCGGAAAAGGCTGTCCAGGGAGAATATTCCCTCCGGGAGTGGTCTCTACAACCCCAAACAGTCCAGTTGATATGGTGTCTTTTTGGCATAGTGGAAGTCAACCTATTTGCGTCAAAGGGCAACAATCATTATCCAGTGTTCTTCTTGAAGAACAAAGACATGCTGGCACAGTTCTGGCCCAGGCACCCACTGTACGCGTTCCCTCCGATCTCAATTTTACCACCCGGTGCTCCTTATAGCCCCACAAAGGCCAGTCTTTGAGAAGGAATGAGCTGGTCATCCACATCCTTAGAGGAGCCAGAAGGATAAACCCACCACACCCACCTTCAGTTTCCATTTGGGATCTCTCCGTGGTCCTAGAGGCCCTAAAGATTTTTCTCTGCCAGCATCCGACAGCGAGAGCAGCGACTGCCTCCTCTGCCCCTTAAGGCGCTGCGATCTTACATTACGCTTCAGATGATGAAACCAGGGAAGCAGCCTCCGAGCTGTGCTTTTATACACTAAGTCACACCCACTTGAGTGGGCTGTGATACGCAGTGGGCGTGAGGCGCCACCATTGGGCGTGACATCACGGCAGGTTCAGTGGTAGGCTGCTGTAGTTACCGCAGAGCCTGCAATGAGTACACTAGAAAGCCTGCTCTAGGTCTGCTAGCTGGTGCACTGCGTTGACAAAGAATACAAAATTAAGGATAAATTTTGGCTTCAATATCTCGAGAAGGGATGACTTTACCCGTAGCGTAAGCTAAACTTACTCAATACTCGTTCCCTCGCTAGAGAGAACCGAGGTTACGTTAGGTAACCGAGTATGTTTTGGCTGTCGTATCTGATGTAAATCCAATGAAAGTCTTTTACAGTGTATCCCCTTTGACCCTTGAAATAAAATTATCACATGTTGCCTCCAGTTAAGTGGAATTAATTGAAATGCATGTTTTATTGCTTGTCACTGCCTGTTTTTGAATTAATCTGGAAAATCCAACCCGATCTCTCGGGAATTCGTCCGAATTTTACGAGGTGGCTAATTTGTAACAATTCATACGACCTCACTCGTACAAATTAGTACTATTTTGCTAAATCGTACATATTTTACGAACTGGCCAATTCGTATGAATTCGTACGAATGACCTACCCATGACCCCGCCCCTAAACCTATCACGTGGGTTTAGACATATCGTATGAATTCGTACGAGTGAGATTAGTATGAATTAGCCACTTTTTAATCACTCGTATTATCTAACATTGAAAGTCTGCATCTACCTGCTGTTTCAATGCAGTTTCCAGCTGAAATTAACAATCAACTGTTATTTTCATTCACAAAAAAAATGATTAGAGGGCCTATTATAAATTAATTGACACTTATTTTTGTTGAATGTAGCTCTGATTGAAAGCATGACTAGCCCTCCTGTTACCCTCAAATCTGATAACACTTTTTACCCTCTGGGGTCAATTTGACCCCAGTAAATTAAATCTCCACAATATGTTTATTTTTTTGTACAAAGGTTTGTCTCAGTTAATTTATGTCTTTGTTGACTACTTAAGTAACATTTTAAGTTGAAATCCACCCACCACCACCCTCCCCACCCCACCTAACCCCACCTAACTCCACCTAACCCCTTACACATCCAGAATACCCATTGCCCGACTATGGACAAATTTACAAATCAACATAAAATCTTACTTATTTGACCTAAAATTGGAAAAGTACAAATACATCTGGTGTTTTATTTGTTTTATAATATTTCTAAGTATAGATTTTTGTCATCTATAACATTTGGAAAGAAAAACTATTTATTTTATCAAGGATAGTAACACGAGTTATGTTTGGGGTCAATCTCACAAAAATTATGTTTTCTCCTCCCCCATGGCACGGGAAACATCAAAGTTCTCACAAAAAATCATGTTTTCCCCTCCCAAATAGGAAAGAATTATTAGTTATCTTGAGAATTATGTCACATGTCATGTGAACTACTAGTAGTTCTCGCAATACTACAGATATGGTTCTGTTTGGTTAGAGCCCTAAAACAGAGGGACGTTTTTTGAAAATGATATTGAATATGTAAAATTACAATGAACATTATAAATTCAAATTATAACATGTTATAATGACCTCAATATAACAACCAAAACAAATGTGTGTGAAATTTTAATATTTCTTCTGTTTTATTATACAACTAAAAGAGCCTGGGGTCAAATTGACCCCAAGGAACACAGATGCTACAAAATTTGTACAGGACTTTGAAAAAATATTAGCAGGTTAATTTTATGTTTACAGAGTTGTCCCCATTAAATTAGGAAAAGTCATTAAATTTGAATCAAAAATAAAAAAATAAAATTATGTTTTTACAGATGTTAAACATTGAATGGGGTCAAATTGACCCCAAGGATAATAGGAGGGCTAGAGGCAAAATGTCACAATAGCCACGATTTTCCATTGAGACTGACATGGATTTTTCTTGCCTTCTAATTTTAAAATTTGACATATTTTCTTAGCTTTCTTTTCCACCATGTTAACTTGAGTTAAGTCTTGAGCTTAAAATTGCTTTGTTGTTAAAATTGCCATGCTTTTATTTCTAAAGCACGTATAGAACGACAGTCCAGGGTTGATTGTAAATATTTAATGACTTGTACACTGGTGTAAATAGTTAAAGCCCTGTACTGTTAAGATGACCTTATAAAGCTTGTGCTTTGTTTTTATTTGGTATTTATTGACACAGTAAAATCTTTAAAAAACATGGAAGAGAAAAGGTTTGTTAGAATGCATTCATTACCCGCATCAATTTAGCCACAATTTATATTTTATTTATGACCAGGACAAATTTGAAAAATACTGCTCTTGTTGCTCCTTAATATGGATTGTTATTGATAAAGAAATTAGCCTGTAACCTAATGCTAAATGTTAAAGCTAGCCACAACTATTTTTTAAAGCCTCCAGCACAATAGATTAACAGCTGAAAAATGCTTTTGTATTGACCTATGGTTAATCTACATCTTTACCTTTACAGAAAAATGACTTGGTTTTGTTTGTTACTTTTACATATTAATGAAACAAATTCTGCAACATATATTCCTCATATGTCGAAACAGTGTGCGTTTTAGCATGCTCTGGCTGACATTTGGTTATAGGCTATATCTTTACCTAGCGTTCGTGACAGGATGAATCCGGCTTGCGGGTGAATAGCCATCAGAGAGCTGTGGAGCTTGAATGCGGTAGTACAGACCTGCAATATGATTAAACCTGAGCAGGCCACAGGGAGCATGCCCGTAATCACATTATATCTACCTATCATAGCTCGACGGCTGTCTTTCAAATCTCCAATTATGCTCAGCTTGAAATTGTTTTCCTCTACCCCTCTATATCCTTTACTTTTTCTTGTCACTCCTTCACTTGTTCTCTCACATCAACCGTGCCACTCTTATACCCATGAGGCACCTGCGAGAAACATAATTACATTTATGCATGCAGGTTATTATAAAAAAAGCTTGAAAAGTGTGATATGACATTGATGAAAGGCCATATTGTGGTGGCAACATTAGTATTCACGTATATTTGTAAAATAGTATGCATGGTATTTTCTATTTGGATTTATTTGTCTACACTCATGCTGCAAGCCAGAGAGCCCAATTTTCTTTTCAAATCCTATTCTTAGGATGGTTATCCACAATGACCTTTTAAATGTGGCCCGCTGGTCTAAACAAACAGTCTAAACCGATCAACATAAGAAACAGCCAACCTTGCCATATTAATCATAAACAAATATTCATGTGATATGATAACAGAATTTCTATGAAATTAAAAAAAAAAAAGAGTTGGACTCCCAGTATACTATCATATTATTGAGACCAACATAGATGTTAAAATATGTTGTTTGTGTGTGGTTTTTTTTTTGGAATTCATATAAGGAAAATTGTAAATATTTGATTCCTCAAAATTTGATTAAGTATACAAATATGAATTAAAATTATTATTATTATAGTTATTTTAAAAATCATGAATTCCAACCCGAGTGTTCACTTTGAACCCATATTGCCATATGCATCTATAAGGGATTTTGCACTAGAGGAATTTTTAGGGGCCAAGCCCCACAGGGGCTGAGACCCCTATTGTATCTGTTAGTTTTATTTTATCCTGTTTTATCATAACTACATACCCAGACTGAAAGCCCCCTATTTATTTTATTTTTTTAATTTTTTTATGGGGGGGGATATTGGATTTGAAAATGTGTGTTCCACATTCATCTGCAGCGTAAATTTCCCACAAAGCGTTTTTGAAACAAATGTTTGCATACCCCATTTGAAAATATCTAGGACATTCTTTGTTCAGACATTACAACCAGCCAAATGTCTCAAATGTGCAATGATAAAAATAATAATGCCCTGAATGTGGACTGGGACAGACTTTTGTGCAAGTAGAAGACACTTTATCATTGATTTCTGAAGCCTGAAAGCCATAAGGGGGTTGCACTTAAAAGCATGTCACATACATTCATTTTCTCTCTATTAAAATCTTACATCTGACAGCATCTATCTCAAACATCATGCTGTTTGGTGAGTAATGGTGGTGGCCTTTAATTTCAACATGAATGTAGATATCCACCTATTCATCTCTTGCCAGGCTCTAGCAACCATGCCATTTTGCAGTGTATAAGTGTGCATTTGCATAGGACAGCACTCCATCTTGTGTGGACCTAGCCAACATTTTCAGTTCTATACATACAGTACATTCCCTCTTTCCTGCCTTCAATGGCAATTTTCCACCTTAAAAGCTTCTTCCTCTGAAAGGAAGTGCTCTGACTGCAGTATGCCATTTTTATTGTAGAAGGGGGGGGGGGGGATTTTCTTCACTCTGACAGATAGAACAGTGCTGACTGAGTTTGTGAGAGTCCGATGGGTATATGGTGGAAATTGGCAGGACTACTTAAAGAGATAGTTCACCCAAAAATGAAAATTAGCCCATGAATCACTCACCCTGAAGCCATCCTAGGTGTGTATGCCATTCTTCTTTCAGATCACGAATAGATGTGCTTTGTGTCCAAAAACATACATCCATTCACTCTCATTATAAAGCTTAAAAAAGCCAGAAATTTTTATATACATATATAACTCAGATTGTATTCATCTGAAATAAGAAGGTCATATACACTCATATCACGATTAAAGTGACCAAAATTATTGTGATTATCAATATTATCACTTTAGTTCACAAGTCAGTTCCAATGAGAATTCCCTACACTGTAAAAAAAAAAAACAAACACGTAAATTTTACGGTAAAAAACCGGCACCTGTGGTTGCCAGAACTTTACCGTTAAAAATACGGTAGGAATTTATTTTCTGATACTTTATGGTACTTTATTTTCTGATAAAATGTGGATTTACCAACTTATTGATGTATTGATATCTGTTTTAGACCATTGTAATACACTGACAACCAACAATCATCACAGCAGTGATGAGAATTACATGAGCAATCACAGCTCATCACAAGTGAATACTCGTATAAAGCAATACTTAATTAAAGTAGCTGCACAATGTCATTCACACAAACATTAAGCACCATTATGGTAACACACGTGAAATTTAAAAAAAAATGCAATAAACATTAATTTAACAACATTAAATGTAACATATAACCCTAATGTACATAACTGATTAGAAAAAAAAAAAACAATAAAACTATGAGGAACCATAGTTATTTCAACAAAAATACATAAAATGTGAAATGTCACACAGGGAATTGTGGGAATGTCAATTTACGGTTTTTCACTGTAAATTATACAATGATTTGTTCTTTTTCACTTTCAAAAACTGTAAATTTAATGGTATTTTACTGTAAAATTATATCACAGTTATTTACCGTGTATAGTACGGAAACTTTCTGTTTACCAATTAACAGTTTTGCACTGTAGCATTTTTACAGTAATTTACCGTTAAAATCACGGTTATTTTTTACAGTGTAGCCTGTCTAGTGTCCGAGATTCCGAGTCCATTCCAGTGAAACAAATTCCAGAGTCCGTTCCAGTGAGGGAAATTAAAGCCAGAGAGGAATGCACTACCCACAATGGCTCTAGCATTGATGTGTGCATCAACCACACACACACATTCATACATTTACCTGACCCCTGGCCAACTCCACCCCATGACCCCTCTCCAGAGTCTGCTCCACCCCATGAGCCTGCTCCAGTTCACAACTCCATAGTTCATCCCAAGAACATTTTTGGGAGGGGTGCTATACATCCCTGGACCTAGGCCATGTCCACACTAAATACGTTTTCGTTTGAAAACGTATATTTTTCTCTCCGTTTTGGCCTTCCGTCCACACTGAAACGCCGTTTTAAGTCACCAAAAACGTATCGTTTGGAAAACGCTCTCCAAAGTGGATAAATTTGAAAACGCCGTTTTCGCGTTGTAGTGTGGACAGTGAAACCGGAGGTATTTCAAAACGATGACGTAAGTTTAGTCATGTGATCCATGTAGTACCAATAGATATTCATGTTTATCGGTATTGTGCCTGTTATGTGTTATTAATTTTTACACTGTTGCTAAAATATGTTACTTTCTATGTTACTTAATATGTGCTATTCTTCATAGCACAGTACTGCAAAGATGACAGATAATGTACTCACATTTGCAGTCCTGCGGCAAAACAGGAGAGCAGTTGCGTTTTAGACCAAATATGGTGACTGAGTGCGACCTGGATGCATCAGTGATGGTGAGATATTTTGCTAAATAAAATGATCCCGTTAGAAGAATTGCGCGATAACTTTATTATTTATTTCCCCCTCTGTAACGTCTCAGTGAGCTTTTGTGAAGTTTCACGCATGCGCAGTAAAGTGAATTTAGAAGTTTCTCATCCACACTGAAACGTCAGAAAACGCCTGAAAACACTAGTGTGGACGGAGAGCGTTTTTAAACGAAAACCCCGTTTTCAAATGTATCCGGATTAATGTGGACGTAGCCCTAGTGGCCGTGCCAGCGTCTGGGTCAAGTGCACAGAGGCTGATCCTCCCTGGTCCCCTGAACTTCCGGTGCCTCCGTGGAGGCTTCCTGTTCTACTAAGCCAAACCATCGCCAGGGTTCCCTTCCGAGAGTGCGGGGTACTAGCACGTTTTGAGTTTGTTTATAATTAGGGTTTATTTTTGATCTCCCTTTCTGTTCTGTTAATGTCTGTTTTTAAGGTTGTTTTTCTTGTTCTGTTAATCAGTCCTGTCATCCTCCATTTCCTTGCCTGTTTCCTAGGTTACAAATGCTTTGATTAAGTTTCACATTTCTTTGGTTGTTTTGTTCTGTCTATTTAAGCCCTTTGTCTCTTGCAGTTCATTTCCAGTTCTATGTCGTGCTAAGTTGATTGTTCTGTCCTTGTTCTTGAGTGTTATGTAGATTTGAGTTAGTTTATGAATAAAGACTGCTGCACTTAGATCCACTTTCCACTTAGTTTCTTCTCTGCTGCAACAAACATGTGACACATCTATTGCCATTATTTCTGTTTAAATGTATGAATGAGAGGAGAGAGTGGCAAACAACAGTGAACTCTTTTGGTCTGAAGCTAGGGTTAAATAAGGTAAACGAGTATCTGAGTCTTATGATAAATGAGAGAAATGATGTATGCTGAAGAAGATGACATGGTGGAAAGTTTAAAAAATCTACACCCCATTAATGAGAGAACAACGGCCAGAAGACATCACCAGTATATTGCTTTCAATAGATCTGAAATAATTGGACGGAGTGATTTTTTTTTTTTTTTTTTTTTTCAGCAAGATTGTTGGTTGTTGAAAAAGATTGGTCCTTACCTCTCAAATGACACCCTTCTCTGTTTTAACAATGAATTATCCCATCATGGATTCTTTATTAATTTTTCTTTATTAAACTTTCTTTATTAAACATCAATTATTTGAGGTCAATTTGGCATTGCTCTTGTACAATCATTCTTAGCGGCCATCTATCAGAATGATTTACTGATATGTCGCTCTTGCGTTTTTAATTTGGGAATATACTGTACCTTCCTGCCCTCTCTGCCTTATGTAATTGAGTTTAGTGAAGTATCCCTATCCACTTCACTGCAACCACTGAACAATTATGTTGGTGTTTTATGACATTCCTACTGTATGGGTCTCCAACAGTTTATAAGATGGAGTGAATTAAAGTTGATTTGTAACTCTATAGTGAAAGGGTTCAAAATATGCGATTTCTTGTTTTTCCTTTTACTTGGCTCACAGTGGCTAACATAAAGAGATATTCTTTATAAAAGTTAAGACTTCCTAAAACGCTTCATTTACACACACCACCTAAAAATCTACGTCAATGTATAGTTTCATAACACCGACCAAATGTATACGCATAGAAAAAAAGACGTGACTTTTGTTCTCGCTGTATTATTGTTGCTGCCAGCGCCACCATGTCGTGGAGATGCTGTATTTTTCGTTGAGAAAGCCAAACTACTTAGTTTGGCCTTCCAAAAGTCAAGTCAAGTCAAGTCACATTTATTTATATAGCGCTTTTCACAATACAGATTGTATCAAAGCAGCTTCACAGTGATAACATGTAAGTAGCACAACACAGATCAACAACATGGCTAAACACTAAATAAATAACCCCAACTGAGCAAGCTCAAAGCAAGCCAAAAGCAAGGCGACAGTGGCAAGGAACCAAACTCCATCAGATTGGATGGAGAAAAAACCTTGGGAGAACCCAGGCTCAGTCGGGGGCCAGTTCTCCTCTGGCTTACATTCATATTGTTTAAATATAAATATTAAATATAAATATTGTTTATGAATCAAACGGCGCCATAACATATCGCAGGCGTTGAGTCGTCTCATCACAGGCGTTGAGTCGTCTCATCACAGGCGTTGGGGCATCCGAAATCCCCGTGAGAGGCTGGACACAAAACTGGACCTGACGAACGCCATTTTTCTCGGGACAAGCGTCCCGAGATAACAGCAGAAAGGCAGATGGGAAATAATTAGCATAGCTGATGTTCATAATAATTTCCGTTATAACTCACAAACTCTCCATAACCCGAACTCTCCGCAACCCAACCATACGCGCCGACCCGTTTGTCTAAAAGGCTGTCGAGCCCCACTGGTGCGTTAAGCAGTTTCAGTGGCAAACGGTTCCGTATGGCATAACAGAGGACAAAAGAGGACACAATTAGAAAACAGAGCTTAAACTTTATTTAAAATACTATTCCAGAACAGTACAACCAAATATTTGAGTGTGTGCTGGATATTTTTCAGAGGAAACCTGCACATTTTTCTGGAAACATGTTTCCAGAACTAGGCCGGCTGTGCACAAAGGCTGATTCTAAAAAGTGGGGCAGTTCCATCTTTGTACAGTCTTGTGCTTCTGAATTAAAGACGCAGCCTTTAAGATGGTTTTCATATTTTAAGAATTTGTTGCTGAAAATTCAAACGCGCATTTTGAGTTGTATAGAGTAGTGTTTGCTTGTCATTTCTATGATAAAAAATTCAGACATTGTTTATTGTTTACATAGTGTTATCACACAGTCTTAGCTGGGTGTGAGACGTAAAGAGACTGTACAAATCATGATAATCATTAATTATGTCCCCAATGAAATAAAACCTTAACAATCTGAGACAATCTGGTCCCGTCGCGCAGGCAAAGTTGATCATCTTGCAGCTTGGTCATTTGCATTTTACTGTTCAGATTAGGGCTCAAATTGAACATTATCATTAGACTTGGGTATTGAGTGTTGATTGGAATCGGGACTAGCTTTGCGATTTTCCCAGAATCGTTCAAAAGTTTAAATTTTGATTTCTAGTTTCGATTCACAGTCCGCCAACCGTAAAAAGAAACTGCTGAACCCCCAATGAAGAAGCGTCCACTGGTGTTGGCATAACCGAGTGAAACAATCCCATCAGACGCTGCGTTCACATCAGACGCGAATGGCACGTCAAATTTGCGCCTACCGCGTCGTTATACGCTTGAACACTTTGAATCCATGCAAACTTATTGCGCAAATTTTGCTTCAAACTTTTGTTTTTTACATGCGCCAATTTCGCTCTTGACGCACATAAAAAACAAAAGTTTGAAGCGAAATTTAAGCAATTAGTTTGCATTGAAATCACTCGCGCCATAACATGACATCATGACTTTTGCGTAAACATACACGCCACTTTCGAGTCTAGTGGCGTGTTATCTCTACGCATTTTGAGCTATCCGCGTGTATGCGTGTATGTCTACGCCATTAATGTCCGAATGATTCCACGTGTCTGTACACGCCGTCAAATGTCCACGCGAAACGAAGCAAAATGTAGATCTAAATCTGGGGAGCGATCTTTTTTTTCCTAGGATGGTAGGGGAAGACTCATAAATGCCATTAACCCCAGTGACGGGTAGGTTTAGGGACGGGGTTGAGGTAGGTCATATACTTATATATGCAGTAATAACGTTAAGTCAACAGCGTTCATAAACACACTAAAAAGCAATTATGCGTGTTGATAGCATGTCAAAAATGGAAATACGAATTGGCGTGTCATACACACGCTACTTCATGAGATCAGTCTGCGCGCCAGACACTCTATTTGCGCCAGATTCTCTATTCGCGTCTGGTGTGAATACAGCATCAAACCAATGGCAGGCATGGATATGTTGTTGTTTCTTATTGTTTATTTGCTATTCTGCACCAGGTTAGCCCATCAGTAGGAGCACAGCAACAGCAAAGACAGTTGGTTAGCTATCTCATTTAAAAATATCCTAAACTTTTTTGACCCTGCCTCTTAAAACAATCGTAATCGAGAATCGTTTGGAACCGGAATCGAAAGAAGGAATCGGAATCAGGATTGGAATCCTTTGAATTCAAACAATACCCAACCTGTATCTGTCATTATTGCTTTGAGAGCTGATGTTCCAAATATGGTAAGAGGCGTGACATTTCCGTCACACACTTAATCAGAGCACAATGAACATTGTAAAAATCAACGCGTTTCAGAAAAGGCGGGGCATAGACAATAATGTACAGTATGTGAAAAAAAAATTACTTTTTTAAACCTCAAAATGCATAAACACATTGCATTAAACCAAACACAAAATAATGTTAGAACCATCATATGGCCCATTTAGGTAATAAAAATGGGCATTCCATACTAGAATAGATACAGATCTAGTGTGTTTACAAATTTGTTTGTTGGTTAAAGTATTAGTTAACTTTTGAAAAAAACTTTTGCTGATAATTTACTCACCCCCATGTCATCCAAGATGTCCATGTCTTTCTTTCCTCAGTTGAAAAGAAAGTGAGGTTTTTGATGAAAACATTCCAGGATTTTTCTCCATATAATGGACTTACATGGGAACCAGACGGTCCAAGATTGAAAAGATGGTTAATAACAGTTTCAGATGCAGCTTCAAATGTCTTTAAACGACACCAGACGATGAATAAGGGTCTTATCATGCGAAACGATCGGTTATTTCAAAACTTATTCCAAAAATGTAACTTTTCTAAGGACAAATGCCAGCCTTGCTCTATTCAGTGAGGCGCGTTTGTAACGCCACGTAATACGTAATTACGGTCAAAAGGTCACGGGCGATGTAGCCGGAAGTACAGAATCAAAATTGTCCGATCGTTGTTTTACCTTTTAATTCCTTTTTTGTAAACGGCGTTTGAGTTAGTTTTCACGTTCAACCTATGCGTTCAACTTGTAAACACTGACTCTGTACTTCCGGCTACGTCGCCCGTGACCTTTTGAACGTAAAACGTATTACGTGACATTAGAAACGCGCCTCACAGAATAGAGCAAGGCTAGCATTTGTCCTTAGAAAAACTACATTTTTGGAATAAGTTTTGAAATAACCGATCGTTTCGCATGATAAGACCCTTATTCATCGTCTGGTGTCGTTTAAAGACATTTGAAGCTGCATCTGAAACTGTTATTAACCATCTTTTCGACCTTGGACCGTCTGGTTCCCATGTAAGTCCATTATATGGAGAAAAATCCTGGAATGTTTTCATCAAAAACCTCACTTTCTTTTCAACTGAGGAAAGAAAGACATGGACATCTTGGATGACATGGGGGTGAGTAAATTATCAGCAAAAGTTTTTTCAAAAGTGAACTAATCCTTTAACGTTATCTAATTATCTACGCTTTCTATTTCTAGACAGTTGTTTAAAATGAACCAATGAACAGCACATATTGTCCTTTATCACCTGTGATTTGCCCTCTCAGTGGAGGTTAATGAGCAGATTTCTATTGTAAGTGGCCTCCGTCACGGCGCCCTCTGTAGTTTTAGTAAAATCAGTGATGATTCATGCAACTTTGAGTACCAGAGGGAGTTTCTCAGCTCTGCAATTCCCTATGTTATTCTACAACCGAGCAACATTTAAATCCCCAGTCGATAGTGGTTAAGACTTTCCCCCCTAATTACCGGCATTTATTTTTATCCATATATTTGTGGGGAATGGAATTTCTTTCGAGCAGAATAGATTTTAAGGAAAAATATCTATTTAAGGTTGTGTGACTTTTTTTTCTCTTCATTTTGCTTTGTTGATGAGCCGTTTTATGTTTCACAAATACGTGTTAAGGTTCATTGAGACTAAACCATAAACACTGTCAGCTGTGTGAACAGTCATACTAACTTCTAGGGTTACCATGGTTCTAACGAGACGCTGCATCAGATATTGATGCTGTAGGGACGGGTCCTCACAAAAACCCAATGTCTGAGGCATGTAAAACTACACGCCAGAATCATTGGCTCATCACCAGTGAAGCGAGACAAGCAGGAGCGGAGCTTTCTCACAGAGAAATGACCCATCAATGGCTGAATGAGCATTCTCCTCTCCTAAACAAATAACATCTCCAGGAGTAATAAAACGTAGACATGTCGGAACACATCTCTTGAATTATTTGCTCGCCATATTTTCTTCACTCATATGAAACAAAGGCAAACTTTTCTTATACTTGTCTAATTCCTGACACAATTCAGACACAATCGCACTGCTTGTTACACAGCATGCACACATTCAGCTTCTTGAAGACAAAGAAACTCATGGCGTGTTTGCATGTGCCCAGTTCACTTGACATAATCATTAATTGGTCTGGGCCAGTGATATTGTCGTGAAGTTACATGTTCCTCAGACACCGGGGATGCGTCCCAAAAGCATCAGAAACTGACGCAGCGTAGAGTTGTCATTCTTTTTCTCACTCATTTACTTCAACGTATGTTGAGAAACAATATTCACCATTGTCTCTTACATGTGTGCTTAATAATAAATTAGAATGTCAAGCTCTGCATTAAGTCATCAGAAGGGTTTGACTGAAGATTTGTGTCTTACTGTGTTTAAATAAGCACATTTCATGCATTTATCCTCACCCTGTGCAGAAAACAGTAATTACCTTTATTCTGGGTTTCTCTACTATCTCTCTCTCACACACACACACACACACCGCCAAGCCCCTCATCACATGTAATTACATGACAGTCATGCTGGGGTGTTTTTGATAGCCGGCTTTGATGTGTGCTGGATCAATGCTCAGCTTCTCTTCTTAAGCACACACTTAATGCAGTCGCATTTGGTTGCATCACACTTTTGTACCAATACTCTCACAAGAACCCAAAGCAGAGACTCACTAAACAATACCTAATGAGCACTTGCCAATGTATGTTTGAGTTTTCCCACCGAGGCCTAAACAAACAGGCAGGTGTTTAGGCAAGGCAAGAGATGTCTTCATTACTGAGTGTTGGATGAAAACACTCCTGCTTTAAATGCTGCCTTCATCTCCTGTTCAACTTCAGCTAAAGCACAACTTGGATTTAGAAGTAGGACACATTCCCGGATCAGGATCCTTAAAAGCTGTTTAACTTGCAACCAGACTCATTGGAAATGTTGCCCTGTGGCAAAATTTCTGCAAAATGATATTGCATTGCTTTTTGCACATTTCAAAGTGAAATGTCAAGCAAATGGAACTTGTAATTACACATATATATGACACATAAATAGCATGCAATTAAGTGTCTGAAACATTCCATTCAGTTAGCAGTTAGCATTCTTTTAACCCCTTCAGACCTGAATTATGTTTTAAGTTTCTGAAAAATATAAAAGTACATTTTCCCAGCTCATGAGGCTTCTATAAATGAAAACAAATGAAAAAAAAATAAATTATATAATGGCTTTCATTGTGATTTTTTTTGTCCATTCCAATGGACATCAGGTCAAAACAGGTGTACTTCCCAAAAATGTACCAACATAAAATAAATTAATAAACATAAAATTTGTTGGTCTATACTTTAAGCTTTTTCTCAAGGTCAAAGAAATTCCAGCAGTATACCATTTCAACTATAATTTTGAGGTTTTTGTTGTACAGATTGCACATTGTTTGTAACAAACTAAATATCTTCCAATCAATCAATCTGGTCATATTGGAGTCATTTTCTGTGTGCATCTTTCTTTTTTTAGATCAAAAACTTGAACATTATAACATTACAACTTTAATCGTACGTTTTTTCCTTTATATATTGCACATATGTTTATTCATAACAAAATAAACCTAGGAATCAATCAATGCATTCATGTTAGAGTCATTTCCGTTGTGCATCCTGTGTTTTCTTGTATTTTTACAGTACTGGCCAGACGGTTGCCAGCAAGTCACTGTATTTCGATTTCCAGTAACTAGTGTAATTCACTTTACAGTGCACAAGATCAGTAATGCAAACTGCAAAATAGTACTTTACTGTATTTTTACTGTATTTCGTAATTGCACAATTTGATTACTTCTGTAATCAATTATACGGCATTGTACTGTAATATATATTGATACATTACTGCTAAATATTATTGTAATTTTAGAAGGGAAAAGAAAAGGAAAAGGACGCTAAAGGAAAGCGTCAGTTAGAGGACGCGGTTAGGTTTAGGTATGGGGTGGGGGTAGGGTACACGCGATCCTAGGGCGTCATTTAACTGACGCTAAAGGGCGCCTAAAGTGTCAGATATTGAAGCATGGTCAAATGCTTCCCAAGGCGTCAGTTAGGTGACGCCTTGGGAGTGAGAATGGGCTGAAAGGAAAGGTAGTTTGGTGGTTGTCATGCCTCTCACGGCTAAAACCTGGAATAGAAGCAAAAACACGGCGTAGAGATTTTGCACATGAAGAGTTCAGATGCAAAAGCCTCTAAATGCCATTTGAAATTTTCTTCTAAAATGATCATTTTTATCAAGCTTGTATATTTAAGTTCAGTGATTTCACTTAAATGGCAATGATAATTACCTATTAATTGTTATTGAAGTGAAATTACTGAACTTAAATATACAAGTTCGACAAAAATCATCATTAAAGAAGAAAATTTCAAATGGCATTTAGAGGCTTTTGCATCTGAACTCTTCACATATATTTCATTTAGATGAATGAACTCCTCTCAGAAAGTAATATGCAGCAACCAAACTCATTTAAAAAACAAAACAAAAAACAAAAACAACAACAAGAAATGATAATAAATAAATGTAAACAAAATTAATAAAAAATGCATGTGTGGTATAAAATCACAGAGAATTTCTTATTCCACATAATCCAAAGATACACCCTATTTACAAGTACAGTAAATTCAATAAAAAAGAATTTTATCCGGAAGTGATTGATGAAAACTTTGTCTGAATCAGTTACACTGTGAATCAGACCACCCAAGCAGGGATTTGATGCTTCATGGGATTTTTTCTGACCTATTCTAGTGAATAATTTGTGGGAACAAGAGTTAACAGAAGGAGATGTTAAGACTTTAAAATGTGTTTCCAGTGTACAATTGTAGAGTGTACATTCTGACCCCCAGTGAATTAAAATGTCGTGTTCCATCAGTATGCTCCGAGGAAAATAGATGGCTTGTTTTGTCATACAATCTGTTAGTGTTACAATTGGCTGATTCTTCTTTGCGTTTTGTAAACCTGCTTGTGGTCCAAGAGTCTCTTAGAGCGTCAGTGCTGGCGATCCCACCCAATAGCTCAATAATCGAGTGGTAACGTTACCAAAATTCCAGTTGGCAATGTGAATACCAGTGAAATTTCATCGGACTCCTTTATTTAATTATTAAAGTTAAATATTAATCTGAAAATGAACAAATTAAAATAAAACAATAGCATGCCATCTTCAAGTATTAAGCAAACATTGCTTCAAGCTGTCCATGTAATTATTGATGAACAGTAAAAGACAAAGAAATATTTTAAAATAAAGAATTTTAAATATGAAGAGCCTCTAAATGCCATTTGAAATGTTCTTCTTTAATGATGATTTGTATCAAACTTGTATATTTAAGTTCAGTAATTTCACTTCAATAACAATTAATAGTTAATTATCATTGCCATTTAAGTGAAATCACTGAACTTAAATATACAAGCTTGATAAAAATTATCATTCTAGAAGAAAATTTCAAATGGCACATAGAGGCTTTTGCATCTGAACTCTTCATATGCCAATAGAGTTTTTATGGTAGAAGGCACAATGGTCACAGCTTAGTTTAGGGGTCAAGTTTTCACTATTATCTTACTGTTATGACTTTTTCCTCAATAAACTCATTACTGCTTATTAATAGTTAGTTATTAAGTTTAGGTGTTGGGTAGGATTAAGGGATGTAGATTATGACATAATAAGGCATTAATGTGTGCTTTATAAGTACTAATAAACAGGCAATATCCTAGTACTATATGCCAACCCGGTCTCATCCCAAGACGTCATATAACTGACGTTTTGGGACGTCTTTTGGCCATACGTCAATATTCGCCTTTTTAGGGCCCCCTTAAACGTCGGTAGATGAGGTTATGGGATCCTAACTCTACCCCAGACCTAAACTTAACCCTAAACCTAACCCGTCACCTAACTGACGTTAAAGGTAAAGCGTCAGTTGTATGACGGCCCGGGATCGCCATCTACCGACGTTTAAGGGGGCCCTAAAAAGGCGAATATTGACATATGGTCAAAAAACGTCCCAAGACGTCAGTTATATGACTTTTTGGGATGAGACTGTGTTATATATACTAACAAATAACTTGTTAATAGTGAGATTTGGTCCCTAAATTTAAGTGTTACAGAAAAAAACATATTATTTTACAATTTTACAAGCAGATGTAACACTAAAAAACCCCGCAGATCATGTTTTCAAGAAATTTTAACAGATTTTGACGACAACATCATTTGCATGACAACACAGCACTAAAAACTCTTAAAACATACATTTACATTTAGCTGACACTTTTATACAAAGCGACTTACAATTGCTATATATGTCAGAGTTTGCACGCCTCTGTTTACGCAGAGAAGATAATGGTATTGTTTTGAAAAAAAAAAAAAATTGAAAGCAGTGTAGTGTAAATGGCTCCTAAGTGGTGTCACACTTTTGCAGCGAGTAAAGGGATGCTGTGGATCTAATTGCAAGGCAGTAGATGTTATTTTTTTATTAAGAGGCTGAAAAAGAGGCAATATTGTGAACACCCAATCGCGATGGAGGCACACCTGGTTTTGGTGTTCTCAACTCTAAAATACGGAAATAGTTATGATACACTTGCAGTGTCCTCAGTGTGTGCTAAAAGCCCAACCTTAAGGTCACCTAACTACGGCTATGAGATGTCTCCTCAGTAATATGGATAACACAGACTCTGTATGAGCTAGATGCTGAAATGGAGTTTTATAAGACAATTTATTGCTGCAATACTTGCATTTTCCATTGAGGATATTTACACTAAACAATTATGAATAGTGTTAAGCTTTCTCTTTGAAAGTGATTGGTTTTGCGAAAATCAACATTTAGCATAAAATGACCGTATATTAAACTTTATGAAAAGATTGCGTCTAATTGTGTAAAGAATGTTTAATAAACACATTCAGATGAAATACTAATTTGCTTTCCTTGCAAAAAATGTAAATGCTTAGAAATTGTATTTATAATTGAACCAAATGCCGGTTTGTCATGCATAATTTCTCCTGTTAAATTGAGCTACACTATGAATTATTTTCATATAAAGGGTCTGTTGATCCATTTAAAGCAACTAAGGGAATTTGCTATCAGATCTGGATGCTAGAAAATGTAGCCACGTCGATAAAGATCAGCTTCAGAACTTGGCAGTCTTCATCAGATGTCTGTCGTTTAATAGATAATAATCCCAGAGATGACTGGAGGAACAGAGGGGCACACAAATGGTTCTGGGAATGCTGCTCATTGAGAAGAGATGCCCGATGCTCTTGATTTAGAAATGAAAGCTCAATATGGGCTGGTGGCCTCTCGCTTCACAGAGCTGCTTTGTTTGAGAGCCATGTCTGAGGTTTTTCTCAATGCGGTTCCATTGATCAATAAAGAGATTCCTGATAAATCCATTCTGCCTTTAACCAATATTACTGCTCCAAAATGAACTCAAATGTTCACTGAATGGAAGATAAAAAGCACAGCCTTCTGCCAAGAACACACACACACGTCTTAAGAATGTCTATTAGATGCTTACTTTTGAGAAATGGTGTTGCCCTGAGTATTGATGGAGTCCAGAGGCCGTTGTTTTAGACAGAAACGGGTGTATAGGGCGAGATCAGTGGACAAGATCTATTGATCCTCAAGTCTTTTACTGAAGGCAATAAAGCCATGAATTGGTTATTGGCCCCTGAGCTCTCAATGTGGAAGAAAAGATGTTTTGGTAACACTTTAGTTTGTGGACCAATTCTCACTATTAAATAGTTGATTATTAGCTTGCATATTACTAGCATATTGGCTGTTTATTAGTATTTATAAAGCACATGTTAATGTCTTATTTTGCATGACATTGCATACATTAATCCTACCCCAATCCTAAATTTGACCATTATAGCAACTACATTGCTATCTATTAAGCAGCAAATTAGGCGTCTATTCAGCCCGTTCTCATCCTTTAACGCCATATAGAACGCTATATGACAAAACGGCGCTATACTACGCACATGGCACCCTTTATCGTTAATATAACACGCGAACCCAAGACGTTATAAATCCTTTAGCGTGAATATGACACGCACACCCTACCCCACACCTAAACTTAGCCTTCACAGCACGTGTTATATTAACGATAATGGGTGCCATGTGCGTAGTATAGCGCCGTTTTGTCATATAGCGTTCTATATGACGGTAAAGGATGAGAATGCGTTGGTCTATTAAGCCAAAAGTCATGGTAAAATGTGATACATTTTTTTGACTGTTTAGTTTTTTATTTTAGTTTTGTCAGAGACTATTTGAAGAGTTCAGATGCAAAAGCCTCTAAATGCCATTTGAATTTTTCTTCTAAAATGACATCAAGCTTGTATATTTAAGTTCAGTAATTTTACTTACACACCATTTAAGTGAAATTACTGAACTTAAATATACAAGCTTGATAAAAATTATCATTTTAGAATAACATTTCAAATGGCACTTAGAGGCTTTTGCATCTGAACTCTTCATTTATATAGAGACATGCCACTTCCTCAATCCTTAAGACAACTATATAGGGAAAACCAGTATCAACAAAGATGGCTGTTGAATGCACATGCCCCGCCCCTCCCGCTGGAAAGCCAATCGTCTGCTTTTAACAGCCAAGCCGGGAAACATTTAAGCCTATCGTCTGCATGGTTCCACCGACGTATGCGCACAGTGAGGTTTGCGACAGCGGAAAATACGTTACTGTTTGAAAAGGCGGCAGATTTGATATATGTGAGTTGTGTAAATATCAGACATCCCAAGTTCCGTGAGTCTTCCAAAGATTGATAGGGGCTCCCTGATGACCGATGATGAATCTAGAGCGAGCGAGCAAGAGCGCGCACATAGTGCTTCAAATTGTGTAGCTTGCTCGTGACAGAGAGCGAGAGAACCCTTGCACATGTGTAGTAAAAGTATAACCTGTGGGGGAAAAGGTGTTTTAAACCTTATTTTGGGGCAAAGTCATCAAACTTTTTCAGCAATTTTTATCATATCTTATGATTAGTTTCTATACAAGCAGTTTTTATGTCCCGGGGACTATAAAAGTGCAGTTCTGAGTCTCTGCCCATTCAATTAGATAGGAGCCTGGTCTTGTTAGTCCAAAATAGCTGCCCGGAGGCGTTGCCAAGATGGCGGCCGAGTGGCACGACTTGCCTGAAAGGACTTTGGTTTTGTTTACTGAAAAACAATGCTACTGACAGTTATTTTACTTTGAAATGTGCGTTTTGTGTCGGAATGTCTGTTTTTGCTTTGGTCTGCGTGGTTCCGCCCACTGCCAATTTACCAAACAGTATTTTGACACCCTGGGTTGCCAGTTGGCGGAAAACACCGCATATTGCACCCATAGAATCAAGCAAACAAACTGGGTCAGAGATCGCAGATTCCCCCTTTTGTAGTCTAAAAAGCATCGGCATCCATCTTAAAAGCAGTATGAACTGGAGCATATTAAAATGTGGATAAATCAACTCAAGTTTATGTAAGTCTCCTCATCTTTCATTGCCAATTGTGCTTGTTCCTGTTGTACGTTCTCGATCTGGCAACCCTCATGAGCAAATCTGAAGAGGAGGGGGCGGGAGAAACAACACTCTCCAATATTTTTAATTTGGACAGGAGGATCCATTTCAACCACTAGTCAATATTACATAATGCTCCTTAAAAAGTGATTAAGTGTTCCCCAAACTAAAGTGTGACCAATATGCTCACCAGTCGCTGAAAGAATGTTAGGTTTGCAATTAGTTTTCCAGAAATCCATAGAGGCCGATAAATATTTTATGCAGATAGGCTATGATAGTTATGGCCACTGAAGCTCTGGAAATAATTAGTTTTAGAATCATAGAAGGTCTTGGGAATAGCATGAATATACTAATGGATGACGACCTCATGTGGTTTTGGAAGAAATCATGCCCACGGAATATTTCTGATGCATGAAATAAAGATATACAATAAAAAAAAAGAGATAAGAAAGTGTTATAATAAAATAACAGTGAGGGGGTGAATGGTGATACCCAGGTTATTGGCACTGTCTGACTTCTCATTTGTTTTCCCTCTGGCTTTATGCCAGCTGCATATTGAAACCAAAACCAAACGTTTCCATTTTCAGATATCTCGCGTAATTAATCATTCTTCCCAAGACACAGATTTTCCCACTTTTCACCTTTGGTTCTGTATCATCACCACCAAACTCATTTAGACGTGCCATATCTTTCTCTCCAAGGGACCCTCGGCAGAGCGGGTAATCCGGCATCAGCATCACGTTGCACATGCAGTGCCTCGAGCGGTTTAGGCGGAAAATAATTCATGTGGAAATTCACTCTTTCATATCCCAGCACACGGCCCTCTTATGCCTGCCAACGATGAAATAAAGATGAGTGGGGTTGAGATAATGAAGCCCTCTGTTACCGCCTCTACAGATTGATTGATGTCTGGCTCATGTCAGGAACAGGAGCAGGAAGAAGGGGTCTACAAGTCCAAGGTTGCAGAGGCTATTTGGTTGTTTATGCATGTGTGTGTTCCCTGTGTGAAACATGCCTCTAGGATAGAGTCAATAATTGTGGCCAGTATGTTCAGACATCTGCTGCTAAGATATCGGACGTGTACCTACATGTTTACTTATGCAGTTTTAATATTCTGTAACACTTGTGCAATGTTTTGTTTTGACACGATTTAAAATGAGCTATTAATCGTGATAATGATATGCAGTCTCATCAGTCTCATCAGAAAACATCACGCTGCAGTCTGTATTTTAAATGTTTAGCTGATTTTCATCCTGAAAAAAAAAAACTACAAACATGTTCATTATTCATAATTAAATTGAATACATACATTAAAACACAATCTATTGCTATTCTAGTCTATGACAACTCAATCAATACAATAACATATCCCTTATACAGTATAATTCATCTAATATTTTAACAGAATAATATTAAAAATTATGTGACTGTCACTTTTCAACTGTTCTAAACTAAATATTCAAAATACATAATTTATATAGAACATTGTTTTTTGTTAAATTAACGACATTTTAAGATCAGTTTTGTACAGTGACAACAACATTACTGAATGTTGCCATTATTTTCCCTTTATAACATTTATAACTTCATGCTAAAGACTCTCTTTGACAACTAATCAGTATATACACACTGTTCTCAAGGATGAATCTTCCCCCAACTCCCCTATACTGTGTAGTTTAATCACTATATCCTAAAACATTCATAAATGCACAGTAGATGTGGAATCATCACTATTCTAGTAAGTATTTCATCATGTTTTAGTAACAGCTTAATAATAATGAAATTCCCCGTTGCTAGTAAAAAATTGAGGATGAAACCAAGCCTTTTATAGATTATCTTATGTAATAACATTACAGAGCAGAACACAATAGTACTTTACATTTCCCATCCTGTACAGAAGTAGCTCTACTGCGTAGTCACTTAGCTTTCAAATTGATACCAGAACGAAGATGCATTTTCTGCTCATGTGTTTCACTTGCTGTACACTAAATTATCTATTCTGCCTGCATGGCTTTTTATGATGACAGGAGCTTAGTCATAACAACTCCCGGGACCCTGTTTACCATTAACATAGCAGCCATCCTAATCATGGCATACTATTTGTCTTCTAGAATGAATGAATATATGTATATATGAAGAGTTCAGATGCAAAAGCCTCTAAGTGCCATTTGAAATTTTCTTCTAGCATGATCATTTTTATCAAGCTTGTATATTTAAGTTCAGTAATGTCACTTAAATTGCAATGAGGATTACCTATTAATTGTCATTTAAGTGAAATTACTGAACTTAAATATACAAGCTTGATAAAAATGATCATTCTAGAAGAAAATTTCAAATGGCACTTAGAGGCTTTTGCATCTGAACTCTTCATTTATATATATATATATATATATATATATTATTCTGATTTATGTTCAGATTTGAATAGCTGCAGCTTATAGCCTACTCACCCACTTAAATCCTAGACCTCTATATAAACTGAATCAATCCTAAATTCAGTAAATGTGTTTAGAATTCTGCATTAAATACATTTCATAGATTCTAGACTAAATTATACATAATTACATGCCACTCACCCTCAACCAAATTCTATTCCTTCCTTAACCCTATAAAGCCCCTTTCACACAGAGATTCCAGAAAATACACGGATAATGTGACCCAGCATTTGTCCCGGAATTGTCTGATTTCGGTTCATTCACACTGCCAGTGATTTGCCGGGATCTGAGTGTGTGTTCACACACAACCCGTAAAAATCCCGGGAAGACACATGACGTCAGGATGAGACGTATAACGGACGCGTCGAAAACATGTAAACGCGCATACCGTACACGCACTGGTGAACGATCTCAGCTTCAGTACGGATAGTGAGGAGCTCCTGGTCTCTGCTTCGCTCCAGTTTGCAGAAGGGGTGTCCATGGTTAACCGGTTAACCGATTAGCAGTAACCGTTTAAAATTGCATAACCGAGTGAAACCTTTTTGCTCGGTTAAGTGGCGTCAAAACATATTTGCACAAAACTTTTGCGTTTTTTTTTTTTTTTTCTGATTGTCGATAAAAAAATATTGTGAAATGACAGCGTTTCTATTAACGGTGTTATGCGACTAAAACATTTTTTTTTTCCTTTCGCGATAAGCCATTCCAAAAATAATGGCATTATTATTATTTATGGAAGGAGACGTGGGTGTCATCCAAGCATTAATGGTAGGGACAGTCACAGAGTTTCTGTGTGTTTCTCCCTCATTTCTGCTCCGCGGTCTTGATTGTGGCATTTCTTTGAGGTTTTGTCTAGGCTATATTCCTTGAATCTTTTATGAATTTTAAAAAAGAACTCTGCCTCGTATATGTCCAAACGGTCAGTGTACTTTTGTGTTCATTCGTTTCCCCTTATTTAATCCGTAGGCCTAATTGCAAAACGAAAAATGAACGGTTGTTGTATTTTGTAAAACGCAGAGTTTAACACCAAAATGTTCATTTGAACGGTAGGACTAGGTCAAATGCTGCGCAAAAATATATAGGCTATATATCGACGAATTTTCAGATATTTGTTTGATTTTTTTGCCCCTTTAAACATTTAAAATATTTGACAAATGAATATGGAAAAAAAAAAGATTTTACTGGTTTTCTGAGGCCAAATTAGAACCTGGAAATTATATTTCCCCCGCAGTGCTGAATGAGAAGAGCCGTAACCACGGCCTACAGAAAGGGGATTTATAGATGATTTATAAGATATAATAAATGTGTCTGATAATAAAATAATATAAAATAACGAGGCAATTGTTTATTAATAAACTATTGTTTTCTAAATCCGTTTCTCCTAAAAACAAATCTCCATCCCCGGATGCACCTTTAGAGAGAAATACATAATTAGCTAAGCTACAAAATTACATAGTCAGGAGATATTGGCTTTTGATTCAAATTTGTTCGTTTTAAATTGGACAAAATGTCCAATTTAAAACGAACAAATTCGAATGCGGTGTCTGTTTCAGTTCTCGCGCTTCAGTTCACGGAAATCATGAAGCGCGCCTGTTTGTTAAAGCACAATGTTTTCTTGTTATTGTGAGTTTACGCAAATAAATGTATTTGTGAATAATGTATTATTATTTTCTGTATGACCAGAAATGAAAGAGTATTTTAAGTTGTTGAAAGAACTGCAATGAAACTGCAAGTATTCACATGGGCGTCTCGCAGCCTCCACACTAAGCACACACACTGGATATGCATCAAAATATTGTGTTTATTTGTGCTTTGCTCCTTTTTTGGATAAAAGCGTCTTCTACATATGCAGCCTTTAAAATGTTACAATAATGATAATTATTATTATTATTTGCGGACACGGAGTTTTTGCGAAATGGACGTGTTGCCAATGTGCTTTTCAATTGGCAATTTCAGTTTGAAGGGTGATGGAAACGCGCCTATTTAACTGCTCTGAACTTACCACTGCGTTTTATTTCTATAAATTAATTTCGTTTCAAATGGGGTCCAACCAGTTATTAAAGGTGTTAAAAATTAACTCTGTATCTCGAGGTTGCGGCGCGCACACTATGTTAACTGAGTATTAACCGAAAGGGCCTCGATTAACGGTTAATGAAAAACTTGAAAACGTGCAGCCCTAGTTTGCAGGTATTTTTTCGTCCTTTGTTTGTTGATGACGAACACAAACTTTCTTCTAAGAGCAACAGAGTCGCGCGATGGCACGAGCGTCATCACTAAAGACACACCCTTTACGGCATTGGTCCTGGCTTTTGTTCACACAGCGCGCGTTCCGGGACTGATTACGGCAATGTTACTAGGTCCCCAACACGGGATCAATCCCAGAAGCAATCCCAGGTCGTGTTTGCGTTCACACAGAAGGCGTTCTGGCAATTTGCCGGCAATTTCCTGGGATCAACTCGCTGTGTGAACGGGGCTTTAGTAACAACGCATTCTCATCCTGGGGCATCATCTAACTGACACTTTTGACCATGCGTCTAAATCTGACGCACATGGCAACCTTTAGCGTCAGTTAGATGACGCGTAGGTCTGGGGTAGGGTTAGGGTTAGACCACTAGGAGGCGCGTCTCATATTGACGCTAAAGGGTGCCATGTGCGTAAATGTTGACGCATGGTTAGATGACAGCTTGGGATGAGAACGGGCTGAGTTAAATAATATTACTCAGTATATGCATATATAATTACACTGTAACAATGAGACCTTAAAATGAAGTGTAACCAAATTTAGTGCATGGCAGGTATAGGCTATAATTAGAGGGGCAGAGTGTGTCCTAACGCTAATGCAGCGCATTCTAATGAGTCTTTACACCATCCGGTCGATCCGGACCAAAATCATCAGCAACATGTATCATTCTGCATCAGTTCAGTAATTAATATTTCAGATTGTGAACATGTCTTTATGCTAAGATCAGTAACTGTAGCAATAACTAAAAAGTTTTAAAAATCACTCTTTGTACTTCAATTAAAATAGGGAAGTCCACACCACAGCTATAACAATAATGACACAGAACGATATCGGTGGAAACACTTTCGGAGCGATTTTTAAGACCTTGAGCTTTTTAAACCCCCACATATATTCACACTGAGCAATTGATACTGGAAATGGAATACTAGCACACTGCACTTTTTTTTTATAGACCAATACGTATAAAGCCATTTGAAATTTTGTTCTAGAATGATCATTTTTATCAAGCTTGTGTATTTAAGTTCAGTAATTTCACTTAAATGACAATTAATAGGTAATCTTCATTGCCACTTAAGTGAAATTACTGAACTTTAATATACAAGCTTGATAAAAATGATCATTTTAGAAGAAAATTTCAAATGACACTTAGAGGCTTTTGCATGTGAACTCTTCATATATATATATGGGCGTTGGGAGTATTGGGCCAGGGCGGCACTGGCCCGCTCACATTACTCACTGGCCCGCCAAGGCAAGTTTGATAAAAAATACTTTTTTGTGTTTTCTTTTTATTATTATTCAAATGTATTTAAGAAAATATATTAATATATACTTGATTTATTGTTGACTGCTGTGTGTGTTTAATATGTTTCCCGAAGAAAATGGAACTGTTGAAGCAAGTTGCAGAAAGCCTCCCTCCGAAACGTTATTGGTTGCTATGGTTGCTGGGGGTTGCTGGGGAAAACTCTCAGCCGTGTCAGCGCCACAATAATGGCTAAACAACATTCTTTAATGTGCCATTTGAAAAAAGCAAGAGTTGAGTTATAAGACACTTCTTGCTCCCTCTCTCCCGGTCAGCCTAAAGTGGGTTTACCTGCTGTCCGCCGATCTAACTGTGATATTATTATTTTAGCTTACTTTACTTTCGGATGAACTCTCTTTGCACTGCTGACTTGCCTGAATAAAATAGACAGGTTATTGTCTACTGGTTTGTTCAGCCTTTATAGAGCTCTATTGGTTGAAAATGATTATTTGCCATATATAAAGGTGTAACTGTTTTTTTTTTCAGTTTGTCTATTAATTTTTCTCTTTTCTAAACTTAATTATTATTGAAGTCATTCTAGGAAAAAAACTATAGGCCCACTCACATTTTTACTGGCTCACCCAAAATACAATTTCCGCCTACGCCACTAAAATAGTGCAATGCTGTACCAAGCAAGTTTACTATTAGAATAAAAGCAATGGAGCTGGTTGATGTACATGTCAAAATGTATGTGTCACAATCCTCAGTCACCAGTCCAGTCACCTCAACACGATCTCCATTCACCAGTCCAGTCAAATCACAGCACAGATTCATGCTTCCCAGAATTCCTCCTGGCTCACACTCCACAATCACCACACCTGTCTGTGATTACCCTCAACAGCACCTTTCTTTTTTTAAGTACACCAGTCAGTTGACCATTTGTCCGGTCTCGTCGTTCAACACCAAACACTTACCTTTGCGATCTTGTCTCAAACTGTCAATTATTCAGTCTTCATCCACCTTCTGTGATCAACTTGTATTCCAGTCTTCTGTTTTCTCTCTCATTCATCAATACCACCTGTAACACCAGAATTGTCACTTTCCTTCCAGTATCACCAAAATGATGCAATCTAGTTCCTCACCTTTTTATGTCACTTGGAATTTACCTGTGTTTGTATTCCTCTATTCCGTGACAACAACCCGGTCTCATCCCAAGACGTCATATAACTGACGTTTTGGGACGTCTTTTGACCATACGTCAATTTTCGCCTTTTTAGGGCCCCCTTAAACGTCGGTAGATGAGGTTATGGGATCCTAACTCTACCCCAGACCTAAACCTAACCCTAAACCTAACCCGTCACCAAACTGACGTTAAAGGTAAAGCGTCAGTTGTATGACGGCCCGGGATCGCCATCTACCGACGTTTAAGGGGGCCCTAAAAAGGCGGATATTGACGTATGGTCAAAAGACGTCCCAAGACGTCAGTTATATGACTTTTTGGGATGAGACTGTGTTAATCGGAAAGGTGTGTTGAGGTCATAACATTGTATTTTGCAAGGAACCGTGCAGAAATAAGTCTTTATTAATCAATAATCTGCCTTGTCCCTCGTAGTTTGTGTAAAAATGAATAAGCTGTTTATATTTTACTGCCACTAGTATTTATCTCAATTGCTATATGAAGAGTTCAGATGCAAAAGCCTCTAAATGCCATTTGAAATTTTCTTCTTTAATGATGATTTTTATCAAACTTGTATATTTAAGTTCAGTAATTTCACTTAAATAACAATTAATAGGTAATCTTCATTGCCATTTAAGTTAAATCACTGAACTTAAAGGGTTAGTTCACCCAAAAATGAAAATTAAGTCAATAATTACTCACCCCCATGCTGTACCAACCCCGTAAGACCTTCGTTCATCTTCGGAACACAAATAAAGATATTTTTGATTGAATCTGAGAGCTGGATCACTCTTCCATAGACAGCCTGAGGGACTGCCTCTTGACGGCCCAGAAAGTCATTAAAAAAGGTTTAAATATTCCATGTGCCTACAGTGGCTCAACTATAACTTTATCAAGCGACGAGACTACTTTTTGTGTGAAAAAAAAAACGTAAATAACGACTTTATTCGACTTTCCATTACTTCCTTATGGGCGCATGCGCGAGAACTGAGACAAGACCGTTCTTCTTCGACTACTTTTTGTTACCGGCTGCTCACCGCTTAGGAGTTTTACCGCCCCCTACCGTATAAGATGACGTACTGATATAGCCGGAGGCGCAAAACGTTCTGTTTACAAGCAGTACGTCATCTTATACGGTAGGGGGCGGTAAAACTCCTAAGCGGTGAGCAGCCGGTAACAAAAAGTAGTCGAAGAAGAACGGTCTCGTCTCAGTTCTCACGCATGCGCCCATAAGGAAGTAATGGAAAGTCGAATAAAGTCGTTATTTACGTTTTTTTTTTCACACAAAAAGTAGTCTCGTCGCTTGATAAAGTTATAGTTGAGCCACTGTAGGCACATGGAATATTTAAACCTTTTTTAATGACTTTCTGGGCCGTCAAGAGGCAGTCCCTCAGGCTGTCTATGGAAAAGTGATCCAGCCCTCAGATTCAATCAAAAATATCTTTATTTGTGTTCCGAAGATGAACGAAGGTCTTACGGGGTTGGTACAGCATGGGGGTGAGAAATAAATGACTTAATTTTCATTTTTGCGTGAACTAACCCTTTAATACAAGTTTGATAAAAATGATCATTTTAGAAGAAAATTTCAAATGGCACTTAGATGCTTTTGCATCTGATCTCTTCATATGTAGAGTGAATATATACAGTTACAGACTCTATTACTCATACTGTGATAAAAGATTTCAGTCACACCACCCATAATAAGATACATAGAGAGGAAGAGAGAATATGCATGAAAAAAGTGACTAATTTCAGGCCATATAGTTCCTTGTAGTTTAATTTTTTTAAGCAGTAGAAATAACTGTGACCTCTTCTTGCTTTGAGTTTCTCTCACCAGAGGAACATTAGATTTGACAGACAGCATGATCAAAAGCTATATCATGTCAAGCTGGCAGTCCAAGCGTAATTTGTTTAATGGAGATGATGGCTCGCAGGCAGAGTAGACCGAACAAAACCAGCGGAGACTTTTTTTAATTAGCCATGTGCTTACATAGTGATTTTTTTTTAACCTGCTTTGCCTACCTGAATTGTATCATACTTTCTCCTCGACTTTCCCCAGTAATTCTATTAATATAGCAGTCGGGTTCTGAAAATAATTCACCGGGAATTACAAGTTATACCAGAGAGGATAATATTCTCAATGAATTAGAGGAACAGTCCCCAATTTCATTAAAATGTTATCATGTTTCCTGAAGTGAGAAGTTCCCCTGGAAAAGAGCACTCAGGTGACACACCTGTAATAGGGAAAATTAAAGGCTCTGTCATCTTGAACAGTGTCATTTTCTTTTCTTTGACGCACTCGCTAGCTGCCACTGATGCCCTCGGGGATGGTGAGATTTGAGGCAGGGATGAGAGGTAATGATGCGGTGACCCTCTACCGATCACATCTCGCTCCTAAGAGCCAGTGAAAAATCTCTGTATGGTGGAGTAGACAGCTAATGAGCTTCACACCTGCATCTGTCTGTCTTTCAGACAGGAAAATAAACAAAAGCTCAGTTTTTTGGGCTTGTAATAAAGAACCAGTGTCTGTCTTTTTCTCTTAAGGCTGAACAGAGATGTGAAGGAATGAACAATGACTTCAAGCATCTTCTGGAGGAGCTCTATTCAAGGGATGTCTCTAAGAAACATATCTCAATAATGGTGCCGAGAAAGTGCTTTGATTTTTTTTATTCTCTTTATTTAGTTAAATGAATTAATCCATTATCTAAGTTTCAATGTATCATTGAAAAATTAATTGCTTTTCAGGGGTGTTTTTCACTTTCAGCAGTCTTTGAAGAGGTCATCTTTCTTCTCCGTATGTAGAGTAACCATTATGTAATAGTTAGATTTCGTTCTCAAATTTGATTGGCCCAGCGACGTTTTACTAGCATTCCATTTATCTATGTTCACAATCTAGCGGTTCAGACCATAGTATGTGAGGGATGCCATTTTTTTTATATAGAAATCAATTAGAACTTATCTGTAAGTTTTGTGTAACCTAATTACTGTGACACACACACACAAACGCACACACTCGACAATTGAACTAAGCAAAATGACAGGGCAGCTCTTCACTTTTGTTTCTGTAAATTCAATGGAAATATGTTTGGAAAGGTAATGCATCTGTTTATTAATCTTTTTTATTATTTTGTATATCTTATATTATTAAGGGTGCTTGCTTTGGCCATATACGTAGCAGTATTGTTTGTCGTAGTTGGTTTTCCCACCGGTAGATGCCCTGAGGTCAGGTTTAGGATTAGAGATATATACAAAATCCTCAGACAAGAATGTTGTTCCAGGATCAACAAAATATGCTGATCCAGGAACATGTCTTGAATGGAAAAACCACAACAAAAAAATCAGATCACTAATGGAGTGTATTGTTACTGTGATGCCATTCTAATTTGACATGGATTCAGTTTTCTAGGCACTGAAACATTACATTCTTGGAGGGAAAGAACTTGAAAATAATTTGATCAGTGTATAATGCATATCATGAACAAGATGATCATAACATTAACGAGATTAAATCATATCATGAACACGATTATTATTATGACTCTACTAGAATTTCTTTATTATCTATCATATACAACAGCGCAATCACTCCTTTTTATTATCACAATTATCTTCCCCCTTGCCTACATAGAATCTAACAACATTTGGAACATGTTTTCACCTTCAATGGTAGCAGCGGTATGACTGATTATTTGTAACATTAACATTTTCTCAGCTTTCCCACATTGCTGAACAAGCCCAAATTGCATTGTCAATGACTGCTCAGGTCAATCAGCAAAAATAGATTTTTAACTCACCCCACTATACAGACAGAAATGATCCCCCAAATCATTAGGTGAGAGGTGTATTGGCAGAGCTACCAGGGTGGCAACTGCCACTTTAAGAAAATGATTTGCCATTCCATCTGCCACCATATAGTTATCCCAATATAAAATAAATACAAAATGTAACGACGAGAAAATGATGGCAAGAAAACACATTTCTATAAATTTCCCAAGTGGGTTGTGCAGTGTCAGCTTTATTAACAAATTATTCTTATGAACTGATTCTTTGTGAGCCAAAAACTCATGTATAGAATGAATTTTTCAATTTGTTCATGAATCAGAAAATTCTGAAATTCTGAGAAATCCCATCTGAATAAGATATGCCAGGGATTCCATATTTTTGGGGATATTTTCTGACCACCCGCTCCAACTTTTATCATGGATATGGGCCTTTTGTCATCATCCAATGAAAAAAAATTATAAAATCAATAAGAGCACGGAAACTAATAGCAGAGTTAGCTAAGAATCACATCTTAATTAACAAGTTTGAAAGACATATTTATGCTTGCTTTTATTCAAGACAACGTTAAGTCTGTTTAAAAATACAGGCTCTTGCTATGCAGTTGTTGGAGTATTGCTGCAGTATTTGGTTAACATCTATACAGGCATTTCCACCTGTGTTAAACTAAAGTCAAAACTGCTGAAATATTTGACGATCTTGCAACTCAGGATTTTTTCTAAGCATCGCCTTTTGATCTGAAGACATTGTTACAAGGTGGTTTCAGAAGAGATAAAGCAGGGTCTAAGTGCAGCAGTATTTATTTACAAATTAACTCAAATCTTTACAAAACGGAGGAACAGGAACAGGAAGATGAACAGGAACAGGACAGCCATCCTAGTGATAATGTAGAACTGACCAAGAACAAACACAAGTGGGAAAGAGCTTTGCAATTGACTGTAGTAGGCCTACAACTAGATTTGACAAAAAAAAAAAAAAAAAAATCGGAGGTATATTTTTACAGACTGCCGTAGAAAGAGGAGCAAATGGATTGCTGCAATTCACAGAAACAACTGGACTCCAGTCAGCGAAAGGTGGATTTGCAGTTATCATTTTGTGTCAATATGCTGAATTTAGGTGTAAAACCATACCCATATATTTTATATTGTTATTAACAACTCAATTAAATATTTATCATTGCATGTTCTGCATTATTGACCAAAAAAACAAAAACAAAAAAAAAACTATAAAGTTTTAGGGCTGGACGATATGATGATATATAGGCTAAATGTAACACCGATATAACTGATCACCCAGATTTAGAACTACCTATATTGTATTTATATAAAGCGTTCACAGGCATATTTGCTATGTTTAGGTTCTTTATGCTTTTATTTCCCCGGTGTCAGGCAAACATAAATGTCAGGCAACACGATTCCTGGCTGCATTTCAATGTTCATGGATCAGTGGATCTTTTAAGTTTTAAGGAACACTATATTGAGTCCAACATTTAGTCTAAATTGATAAAATTGTTCATTTTAGTCGCATTTTCGCAGTCTCCCCTATTAAATCCAGTCACACAGCAGATCTTTTGCCACTCAGTCAGGCTGAGGGGGGTTGTTCCGGCGGGAAAGTGACATCAATGCAATGTGATCTGTGAAAACCCACCACATGGTGAAATTTGACATATTACAGGTTTTGAGACCATATTAAAGCTGGGTTCAAGTCCTTTCCAAATCTGTTTTTATTTCTTTTATCGTTTGTCTGTAACAAAAGTTATGGTTATCTGAAGTCGGCTGATCGCTGTGATTTTCAGAAACGGAATTTTGAGAAAAACAGATTTCATTAACGGTCACGTCCTGCTAGCACGACGACTGGCGCTCCTTTTTTATTGCTTTTTTTTTCATAGCACACATTTTAGTAATCATCATAGATTAGGTCTCATTCGAAAGCTTACAAACTCCTGTGAAAACCGTTTTGAAATTGGACGATTGAGAGACGAGCGAGGTCTTTTAAACGAGCAGCTTCAAACTATGTTGTTCTCATGTGCTTCACATCACACCACATGATAACGCTGTATAAAAATAAATACATAAAAACTTGCGAGCTGTTGTAGTTAACCCAGGACTGGACTTTGCTCTCTTATGTGGTTTATTTTGATAGGTGAACTGTCTTTGTAGTGTTAAGAGAAGGAGAGCTAAATGGGAGATATTGTTTTTTGCCCCTCCGCTCCACCTGCGTGTTCTTAAAGAGAAACACAGTCTTTTGAGCTGGCTATTATAAATCACTATTTTTCTGCACTAAATAGTGAATTTTCCCAAGATATATTCAGAGATCATAAACAAGATGTTATAGAATGATAATTCAAAAAAAACAAAAAAAAAAAACAATTTTGACAAAAAACTGACATTCAATCTATATTTAGACTTTACTGAAAAGGTACCAGCGCGACATCCGACGGATTTTCCCAGATCACCTCACAATTAGACTAATGCAATGCACCTGAATTTAAACTCAAACCAAATCTGTAACCATGGAAACAAACAGGTAGGGGCAGGTCAATCTACAGTACGTATTGCTAAATATACTGTTAAAATTAATCAAACAACAAAATCACAGAAAATCACTCACTCAGATCTTGATTGCATAACTTTAGAAGCTTTAATAAGAATACATTTCTTGAATGCTGCCATTAAATGCTCTGGAGAGGAGATAAACATGGCGTACTGTATGCAGCTCACTCAGGAGAGGAGCCAATAGGACATAGCTATTCTGTGCCAGTCTTGGCCGGTGACTGTTCCAATGTGACGTCACATTAAAGCACATTCGTGAACAACTCCTTTTAAGACACAGTTTCAGATTTATGGGGGAGATATTGTGGATTTTTACCACAGTAGGATGCAGACACATATTTATCTTTAAGAACAAAATAAATGAACGTTGCATAATAGGTCCCATTTAAATTTCCCCGTTAAAAAATTAGCTTTTCACATTTGCAGCAGTGTATCATCATTACACTGTCTTGCATCAAACTGATTTATACCAGCACCTAGTGTACTGCACTCAGCTAGAGTACCGAAGCTTCATTGTTTTACTAAACCGCTTTCAGGCTTGAATAGCACACTTGATAAACATAAATCACAGAATGAATGCAAATCCAACCTCCATTGTTCGGAGAGACTGCACCCTGTGCTTGCCTTTATAGCTCCTTAAAATATAGCTTTCAGACCATGCTCAGTGTTCCCCCTGATGTTGACATCACTGCTGCCCTCATCCCATCCACTTCTCAGATCTACAGCTGAGCGCCAGCTCCCATAATCACAATCATGAGATTAACGGTCATATTGTCACATTCACTTAGCCTTGTTTTGCACCCATAACCAATCTTCTCTTTCTGAATAATTTTTTTGAACTGCCTATTATCATGAGCTGGGAGGTTCAGGTATGGAAATCACTTGGACATTCAAGGGCACTTTTCCCAAAACCATTAGTGCCACAATCTACAAGTGTACGTGGATGCTAATATGGCAAGGTGGTTAACGAATATTAAGCACGTAATGGGCTAATTCAAGTCTGGCAGAGCTTGGGAGAAAGGTGCCATTTGTTTTGCCCGTTTGGTTGTCACAAAGATTGATTTGGACAGAATTGGTGTACAGATTATACTCAGACACTCTCACATTCTCAGAGGAAGGTGTCTATCCATTAATGTTACAGATTTCACATTATTTCAACATTGCAGAGTATTTAGTAAACAGAGCCTTTTCGATTATATATATATATATATATATATATATATATATATATGAAGAGTTCAGATGCAAAAGCCTCTAAATGCCATTTGAAATTTTCTTCTTTAATGATTATTTTTATCAAACTTGTATATTTAAGTTCAGTAATTTCACTTAAATAACAATTAATAGGTAATTATCATTGCCATTTAAGTGAAATCACTGAACTTAAATATACAAACTTGATAAAAATGATCATTCTAGAAGAAAATTTCAAATGGCACTTAGAGGCTTTTGCATCTGAACTCTTCATATATATATATATATATATATATATTGTGTGTGATAGGGTTGTGTTTCATTATATCAATAGCTGTGATGAAGCATGCAAATCCGATGATACAAATTAAAAATATATATTTACTAGAAGGCAATTTTTAATAGTTAATGTTTCAGTTTGTGGCAATTTCCGTTATAAATAATGATCAAGTGCATGGGGCTTATGAAATAATGCTTTAGATATAGGAAAAATCTGCATGAAACTGCATGAAACATATACACTTGTGTCATTTTGTCAAACCCAGTAGAACAATGAATACATCTAATTGTACATGTTCGCTAGAAAATTTGAGCATGTCTTACCTGTGCAAGACTTAGCCATGTGATGCTTGTTGCCAGAACACTGTAATGCATTTGCTGAGGTTATTTGAATCATTTAGATGGGTGTTATGTGGCACACTACGCTGGATTTGACATTAAGTTAATGTAAGCCCTTGTGAAAAAGAAGCGAAAAAGTGTCTGATTGTATGTGTAGCTACTGAATGTATTGTACTTCAAATCTTAAAAAAAAAAACTGCAGAAGAGAAAAAAAAATAACATTCATGAAATAAAAAGCCACTGATTACCTCATGATAATACACTTTTGTTTTCTTAACACGTTGAATTCAACGTTTTTAATTAAAGTAATTGTTTTAATCGTTGTTTTAATACATCATGAATACATTATGAATTTACATTTAAAGATGTACTTAAATGGTTAGTTAACCCAAAACTTATATCTGTCATTATTTGCTCATCCTCATGTTGTTCCAAACCTCGTAAGACTTTTGTACACAAAAGAATATATTTTAATGAAATCTGAAATAGTTTTGTCCCTCCATTGACAGTCCACGCAACTACGTCTGAATTGAGCAGTTTAGTCCAAATTTTAAGAGACATGATCACTATGATGAAGAGATTGAATTTAGGCTTTGCATCAATGCTCAAACAGAAGCTCAAGAATGCTTGCTTGAGATGTGAGAGGCTCAATCAGGCGGTTGAGTGTCTGTTTATGTTCGCTGATCAATGTTTACATGTGAATAAAAGCCAAAATCCAATATTCATCATATAAACGCAATCTAGTCTCTGTAAAAAAAAAATATAGACTAAATCTTTCAATCCATGTGGATTCGTTTTACGATGGTGAAACTTAGTTTTAAGTGGTAGTTGTGTCAGATTTCATTAAGAATATCTTCATTTGTGTTTCGAAGATGAACAAAAGTCTTACGAAAAGAACAATTTAATGGTGAGTAATCAGTGACGATTATTTTAAGTTTGGGCTGAACTAACCCTTTAATTCCTACTGAGAAAAGGCATTTAAGTTCAATTAGTTGCATTTAATACAGATTTAAACTATAATACATACTCATTTAATTGTAAAAAAAACGCAATCAAGTGTCCAAAAAACATATGCAGTTCTAAAAGTATTTTCTTTTAAATAATATAATAATTTAATAATAAATTAATAAGAATTTTTGTAATTAGTACTCTTTGCTAAAGTATGCTAAAGAGTTTATGGGATTTGTTTGCCTGGTTCATTGTTGTTGTTGTTGTTTTTTATAATTAGTTTGACTATTCATAAAAAGTAGTTGCTTACCTCCTTTCCACAACCTGCATGATCTAAAGTTGAATGTATGTCTGTTGTGCACCGTGCCAAAATTGAAATACGTAAGGTTTGTTCAACATCCTTTGAACACGCTTTTTATCTTTGCACCTGCAGTCCTAATGACCATCCATGCATGTATTCCAGACTGTGTTGCCTGGTGTTGAAATGGCCTCAACAACAGTAGCATGCGTTAATATAATCCTTTTATTATGCCTGGTGATCCAATTAAAATGATTAAGTGCGCTATATCCTCCCTGGTCCTACTGTTGTAACACTCACTTCTAGTCAGGTACTGAGGTGCTAATGTCACCCACCCGCACAGGTGTAAATATCATATCCCAGACAAGCAGAAGACAGCTCCACCGCTGATATTATAAAGGCTGCTTCCGAAGTCTTTGCTTGTTAGGTAAACGCCATTTCCTCTCTCCCTCTCACTCTCTCTGCGTGCCCCCAAGCTGCGCAGATATCTGACTCTTTCATATTATCCCAGCAGCGGGGGGAAATGTCAGCACTCAAATAGTAGCTAATTAGATGAGGCTGTCTTGTAGCCCCGGCCATCTCACCCTTCATCTGAGGCTATGAGGGAGCTACAGAAATGTGAAGGACTGGGAAAATGTAGACCCATTTACTAACCCAATCTTCTGTGAATGGATTCATTTCATCAGACCGTTTAGTGTTTGTTTGTTTTTCTAAATAAAACAATAGGTCAATATGCACAATGTCACACATTATGTGATTGGATGATGAATGTTTTAAGGTGTGCAATTATATTTTTTTTTCAGTTATTTGTAGTTCCAGGCAGGTCTTAACCGCATTATAGTTTCATATCACTTTGCATAGTTAACTGTAATAACGGAAACTAGGAAACATTTATGAAACAAGCCTGAGAAGCTACTGGGCACCTTCGGCAAAAGAAAAAGAAAGAAATGAAGCTTGATCCAAGTCAACCGGGAATAGATGGGGTCACTGGGGAAAAAAACCGGGGGTCACCTCACTCACTTTCTCTCTCTCTCTCTCTCTGGGTGGATGTTGAGTGAGTGCGTGTAGGAGAGACACGTGTGGGAGAGCATGTTGCATTTTTCAAACTGATTTAGGGCTGCAACTAACGATTATTTTGATAATCGATTAATCGGACGATTATTTTTTCGATTAACCGATTAATCGGATAAAAATTCTATTTGATTTTTTGGTTTATTATAACTAAATAAAACCCTAAATTAGGGTTGTGGCGAGCAGGGTGAGGCCTCATTGATCTGATAATCACTATTTTGTGTGTTAAAATCTACTTAATACAGACAACTTCATTATAAAGAAAAACAACAAATAAAATATATGATTTATTGTTCTATTTTTTCTTTATTGATTTATAAAATTATTTTATTTTATTTCTTGTCTTTGAAATATTCTGGGAGGGTGTTTCATCTTTCTTTATTTTTAGTTTTTTTCGGCCTCTTTGACGTCTGTATGGCGTCTCCCATGGGGGGAACTAGTGCGGTTTCCCTCCGGAATGGGTTTAGGTGTGTACCGCGAGACTGCTTCGATTGAGGACGCGTTGATTGTAGACGGTGATCAGGTTGGTAACGAAATATAAATTCGGCTTCGCGTATGAACAAAGCTGTTGTGGGTTTTTGAAGACTGAACAGCTTGTTAATCAAATAATTGAGAATGGACTTTGGGTGAAGGGGATGTTTGTGGCGGCAACTCCGTTATGCACTGGCTAAAGTGATCGTTTCAAACGTCCCTCCGTTTATTAAAAATGAAGCGCTCGTTAAAGAATTGTCTCGTTTTGGGAAATTGGTTAGTCCAGTTAATGGTACCTTTGGGATGAAAAAAATCCAGCTTTAAAGCATGTTCTTTTATTTAGACGGGAAGTTCACATGTTTTTAAATTCGCAGGATAAAACTCTGGAAGCGTCGCTTAGAGTAAATGATGGAGATAGTTCCTAGCGAGCACTGAAAGCTTACGGTGTTTTGAGTGTGGTGACATCGGCCATAAAAGATTCTCGTGCCCACATAAAAATAGACCAGAGGAGACTCGGGATGCGGAAAATGAACCTACAATTGAGAGTGAGGTTGATCAGAATCAACCAGCAATGGAGAGTCAAGCTGATCAAAATCAGGAGCAGGGAAAGTTTCAGAAGGCCGAGTCGTGGATACAGGAGATGAGGTGAGTGCAAATTCTAGTAAATTTGCTGAGGTTTTGCCAGAAGAGCAGCCTGGTTGTAGTAACGTTAGTGAAATAGCCTTAAAGGTGTCTACTGTTCAAGATGTGGTTTCTGCAGAATTATCCCTTGTGCATCCTTATGGACATTTTTGTCCTTTTCAGTTTTTTTTTTTTTGATCACTTTGCCTGTGTTAAAACTAACTGCAAAAAACTTGGCACAGGTGTGTATTTTTATTGGAATTTTACTATTTCACCGTCATTTACTCCCTCTCAGCGCCTTTTGGACAAAAATGTCCCCATTGAAACCCATTAAAACTGCCATTTTTAATCCCCGGTTCAGTTAACTATAAAATTATGCAATCTTTTTTAAGAGGCTTTCATTCTGATGGCAAGGCTTCAAAATTTTATTTTTTACTATTTTTTTATCAGATGGTGTCTTTTTTTTTTTTTTTAAGTTTGGCCTATAAAACAAATATCGCTTTATTCCTTTTTTTTTGGTTCGGCATACTACAGCCAACTGGATAAATTATGCAACAATATTTGTGTGGATGTGTTGGTATGGATGTCAGAGTGTGGTTAGTATGTGTGTTATAAAAAATATATGTGTGTGTGTGCGCATGTGTGTGTTTGTAATACTGAGAGAGAAAAACTGCAAATTCAAATCCAATCATTGTGAGCACCAGTGGGGTTTTGCTGAATGGGGAACATATGTTACTACACCCAAACAAACTGTTACCAAAAGCTAATTTTTTGAGATATCATCCTCAAATTTGGAACACAACCTACTTAGATTTATGGCTTTGATTTTATTACAGTTTTGAGTTCAAACTGATTTAAAAAATATATATTTTATATAAAATATTTTATAATTTTCATAAACTTATACCTATATAACTTTTTTTTGGATTCACTTATCATTATTTTTTTACTTCAGCAAATATCTGCAAAGGGTCTTCTTTAAAATGATACCAAACTTAAGTCTGTGCTCCAAAGCGTCACATTTTTATGACAGTTTTTTGACATGGACATTTTTGTCCACTTTTTACCTATGTGTAACTTTTTTTAATTGATGCACAAGGGTTAATGAGTCAGGATGATGATGGATATAAGGATGATGATTGTTGTTATGATCTGATTGTCCGAAAGTAGGTGATGGCTTGTACACTGTGGAAGAGATTAATGAGTTTCTGGATGAAACTAAAGGTAGAAAGGTGATTATTGATAATTATTTCCCGGATGCTGATAAGTTCGTTGCTTCAGTTGTGTGGGCGCGGAAAACGTATAATTATTTTGTCTTGTCGCAACAGAAACGCTTTATGTTGAAAAAATATATAGCTGCGATAAGGCAAAGAAAACGAGTAGGGAAGGGAATTGGGGGAAATAATTGAAAACAGGCTTTGCTGTCAGAATGTTTAAAAATAAAAAAAAAATATTGGAGTTACTTTTCTTCAAGAAACCCATAGTGATAAAAATAACGAAATAGAATGGGGCCTATGGTGGGAAGGAAAGTACATTCTTAGTCATGGCTCTAATGTTAGTTCGGGTGTAGCTATGGTTGTTAGTCCAAGCTGTAAGGTTAACATTATATCTGAACATGAGGTAGAGCCAGGCCGTTCACTAGTTGTAAAAGCTAAGTTCGATAATTACAATGTGATTTTTATGAATATTTACGCAAATAATAAAGGATCTGAGAGAAGTGATCTTTTTAAGAAAATTTAAGAAGTTTTAAAAACATTAAAATCAAATGACATTGTGATTATGGGTTGGGATTTTAATTGTACTTTAGATTTTAATATGGATAGAAATCATGAAGAAACACACCATCAGTCTTCCTCTGTTTTGGCAAATATTATCAAGAAGTTTGAGTTAAACAATATATGGAAACTGAAAACCCTTCTTTAAAACAGTATACTTGGGTGAAGGCTTCAGAAGGAACGATTCATGCTGCAAGATTAGATATGTTTTATATTTTAAACAACTCAAGGAATAGAGTCTGTAATGCCAATATTATCCCTAATATCATCTCAGATCATAAAATGATCACAATAGATTGTATATTGTCAAAACAACAAAAAGTGGGTTCATACTGGCATTTTAACAAGAAGCTGTTACAAGATGCTGTTTTTTGTGCAAATTTTAATTTATTTTGGCAGACATGGCAGATGCATAAACATGACATTAGAGATGTCATACAGTGGTGGGAAGTTGGAAAAACCCAAATTAAAGTTTTCTGCCAACAATATACTTGTTATTCCTCAAAAAGAATGGAAAATATGATTAAAGAACTTGAAAGTGAGATTCTTGAAATTGAAAACAAAATGTTGGAAAGACATGAGAATCAATGTCTTACAACTACAGTTAGAAAATTTATTACATGAAAAAGTAAAGGGAGCTCTTGTCAGAGCTCGTTTTTCTCATATTAGAGACATTGATGGACCAACAATGTTCTTTTTTAATTTAGAACGAAAAGTGTGTCAAGAGAAACAAATGCTGAGGAAAGATAGTGGTGATTTACTTCATGATCCATCTGAAATGAGTACATTTGTTGTTGATTTTTATTCCAAGCTGTATGACATGGAAATGACTGATTTGGATAGTAAAACTGAACTTTTTGACTTAATCCCAAAACTTACACCAGAGCATAAGGAAGATTTGGAGTGTATTTTAAGCTTTCAAGAAGTAACCAAAGCTGTACAAGAATTATCAATAGGAAAATCTCCTGGATTAGATGGTCTTCCCTCTGAATTTTTCAAACAGTTTTGGGGAATTATTGGGAAAGATTACTATGAAATGATTTTATTTTCCATACAAACTGGATGTAGGGAAGTGGGTTTTGGTGCTCCACTCCCTGGACGTGGTATGGTCCAAGATAAAAATGATGGCCCAACTCGCAAATGCACTATGGTGCAAAATGATGGTTTATTTACATTGAGGTGAAACTTATTTACAAGTGAGTCCCGAACTCTACAAAAATAATCAACTATTCCACCGGCAAAAATAGGATAACTTAAACAAAAATAAAATAAAAATAAACAATCAGGTAAACACGTATCCACAATACACGGTTTCACACATCACTTCATTATTTGACTTGTTCGTGGCACCACAACTGCACACTCACGCATCAGCCTACCAAGAGACCCTGAACACATATTCAGCCACTCTTTTATACTGTTGGCTCCTCCCCCTATTGGAGCCAACCATTTACCAAAAACCAGGGAAAATATGAAATTTCATAGTGCTTAAGTACTACATAAACTTGCACTAATAAACATTAAACATCAATATATACCCATACAATACATACCAACATCAAATAATATTATTTTAAAACATAATTTAACTATGGACACAAAACATTTCCCACATCACATGACACATAGTACCCTCTGTTCCGGGTGACGCCATTTTTGCGGAGACAAGACAGTGCGCTATAAATAGCCCACGATACCAACGATCACGTTCAATCTGTCTCTTTCACAACTAACATCAACTCATCCTGAACAGGTAAATCCAGGTAATTTTACCTAGTTGCAGAAGAGCAGTCTTGTCTCTGCTACCAAAAAAAAGGTGATCTCACTTTGCTTAAAAATTTGAGGCCTGTCGCATTATTGACAACCGATTATAAGATTTTCTCAAAGTGCATCTCTAATAGACTGAATGAGGGTGTAGTAATTCATACAGACCAGTCATATTGCTTAAAAAAAACAGGTGTATTAGAGATAATTTATTTCTTATAAGAGATGTTATTGATTATTCAATGTCCAGCAATATTGATTTAGGAATATCCCTAGATCAAGAAAAGGCCTTCGACAGAGTGGATCATTCTTATCTGTTTGATGTTTTAAGTGAATATGGTTTTGGTTAGGGCAGAACGATTAATTGCATTTGCGATAATATCGCGATATGATGAAACGCTTAGTTTTTAAACACAGATGCGTGACGACGCTGTGCGTGCTTTAGAAACTAACCGTGTTCTGCTTGCTTCTTTTTTCTCGCTCTCTCTCTCTCTTACTCACTCGTCACACACACGCACAACACACGACACCGCTCGAACCTTCATAGTAACGTTATTTCATAAAGTTCAGGGTTGAACTGAATTACAAGGACATTCGTGGGCTTCATTGCACAGGTTTTGCCGCTTTGTTTGATGTTATAACGTTACTCTTGCTTGCAGTGCACGTTCTCTCCCACGGGAATTTTCCTTATATGCTTCACAGAGGCATTATTTATGTCTTTTGGAATACAGTTGGCTTGGCTTATATATTAAAACTATGAAAATCACTGAGAAGGCTGCTTTCATTTTAAAGTAGGATACTAACGCGCGCTTTGTGAAGAGTTTTTGTGAACTTTTGTTTTATATTTTGAAGCTATATTATTTTATATAGCCTATTTAAAATTCTTAACTTGTAATTGGTTTAATTAAATGTTTTTTTTTATATTTATTTTTTAAAGTATCTGTGTACACATGTGTTTACACATGTTTACAAGTGTTAAGATTAATTAATAAGAAAAAAAGTACATCGGATCATGAGCTGCCTAAAGATTCCCATCCCTACTGTACAAAGATTTATTGCTTGTCTTTGTCGACTAATACAGAAGGTAAAGAACTTTTTTTTTTAAATCGCATATTAAATCGCAATCGCAATATTGATTAAAAAAAATTGCAATTAGATTATTTTCCATAATTGTTCAGCCCTAGTTTTGGTAATGCTTTTATTTCATGGATTAGATTACTTTATGAAAAAGCCGAATGTATGGTGAAAGTGCCTGGAGGGTTAAGCATGCCGATTAAAGTCAGAAGGGGAATAAGGCGGGGTTGCCCTCTTTTGGGCCCGCTCTACAGTTTAGTGATTGAAACTTTATTGTGTAAATTAAGAACTTGTTTAAAAGGTTTATATATTGAAGAGTCATGTAATGAACCAATGAAACTTTCTGATGACCTCACTGTGATAATAAAGGATGAAGAAATATACAAAGTATATTAAGTTGTATTCAGTGCTATGAAAAGGCTTCATCGTCCAAAATAAATTGGGGGAAAAGCGAAGCTCTATGGTGCGGAACCACAGGTTCAATACCAGCATTGCCTGGAAATGTTGAATGGAGTAGAGATGGTTTCAAATTTTTAGGGGTCTTTTTAGGTTCAGAATTGTATAAGACTAAAAATTGGGATGGAATAAGTACTTGTCCAAGTGGAAATGGCTACTTCCTCGACTTTCGTACAGAGGAAGAGTCTTGATCGTGAATAATCTTATTGCGTCTTCATTGTGGCACAAAATGGCCGTTTTGGACCCTCCTTGTAATGTCATCAAATAAATTCAAAGACAATTGGTTAACTTCTTTTGGTCAGGGCAGCACTGGCTGAGAGCAGCTGTCCTGTATTTACCGACCTGTGAAGGAGGACAAGGACTCGTTGAATGCAGAGTCGCTGCTTTTAGACTACAGGCCGCTCAAAGACTGCTGTATAACAGGCACGTCAGCTGGACAGATGTAGCCTGTGGATTGTTGAGAAAAGGAGGACATTTGGGACTTGATCGACATCTCTTTCTAATGGACCTTGATGGAGTGGACTTGACTGGTTTAATGCCGTTTTATAAGACGATGCTTAGAGTTTGGAAAGTTTTTTCAAACTCTCGAAAACAAGGGTCTGTCGTTGGTTTTTGGGGTAAAGAAGAACCTATCATTTATAACCCTGTGCTCTCTGTGAAAAGTTTAAACTCTGTTTCCATGAGAAATGCTCTTGTAAGAGCAGGTCTCACTAAGCGGTCATGTTTTCTGGAAAGGGATGGGTGGATGGCACCAGAAAGTATTATGACAAAGATTGGTGAGAACTCCTTGTGAAGGCGTTTTTCTGAGAGGCTTTTAACTGAAATTGTGGCTGCTGTACCTTCTGATTTTAAATGTGCTCTGGATCAAGAGTTATCTGAACAAAATGATTATGACACTGTTAAAGACTTTCCAGAACTGGAAGTAAAAGCTGGTATTTCGTGGCAGGAAGAGGAGGGAAAACTGCTCACTTTTAGTACTCCAGAACTGAAATTCTTTCATGAGTTCTGCAAGAAATCCATTTCTGTGTGAAAGTGATGCGTGTTCAAGAATTGAAACTGGTACGTGAGTCAAAATGGCTGGAGATATTTGGAATAGATACCTCACCCAAACGCAGCTGGAGAATTTTGTATAAGGTTCCCACTGATAAAAGAACTGGCGATTTACAGTGGAGGATTATACTTGGAATATTAACCACAAATAGGCACAAAGCACTTGAAGTGAAACTGATACTTGCCCTTTTTGTTCAGAGACTGAAACTATCTTTAATTTGTTTTCAGAGTGTAACAGATTAGAGACACTTTTCCAGATGTTAAAAGAGTGGTGTGATATGTTGGGTCATATTTTTAGCCAACAAGGTTTTATTTATGGTCCTAAATATTATTACAAATCCAGGAATGTTGATGTTTTTTAAATTATTTGTATGGTAGGGCTGCAACTAACGACTATTTTATTAGTCGACTAGTCACCGACTAATCGGATAATTATTACATTTTTCTAAAATTTAGCATGGGATTGATTTAATTCTGTGGAAAATGATAGTAAACACAAGAAAGAAGGGGGTACTTCAATGAAAAATGCGAACTTTGCAGCTGATAGGCCGATTCATACTAAAAGTAAATAAAAATGCCCTGTCTAAAACCAATTAGGCACAGTGCTTGGTCAGTATAGACATAAATGCAGTAAATAGAGAAACTATCATTTTTATAAAGGACAGGCACATTTGTTTTACAAGAAAAAATAAGTTAAAATCAAGTAAACATTTTATTCCTGTAAACCAGGGGCAGGCACATTAGCAGCAATAAAACAGTAAACAAAAATATTAAGTGCATTTTGTAAGATACATTCAGTGGTCAATCTGTTGCAAAAGAACTTTACTACTCGTGATCCAAAACAAAACGTATTGGCTTCCATGTTTTTTACCGTATTTTCCGCACTTTAAGGCGCATCTTCAATGAATGACCTATTTTAGAACATTTTTCATATGGTGCACCGGATTATGAGGAGCATAAGATACTGCAGTCACACGTTTGACTGGGTTTGCGTTATGCATCCACTAGATGTGCTAAAGGGAATGTAGCGAGTGCACGACGCCGGAGGTGAGGCGTTTATTAGTGTGAGCGTGCCGGGGCGTGCACGTAACTTACATTCGCAGCCTGACTCATATGAGTATTCAATGTGCGGCGGCTCGCTGACAGCAACAGCTGGCTGTTTTGAATGAGACGACCCGTTACTGTGAACGGGGAGCGCTTTATGAAAATTCTGTGACACGCCAACGCATTCTCATCCTTTAGCGTCATATAGAACGCTATATGACAAAACGGCGCTATACTACGCACATGGCACCCGTTATCGTTAATATAACACGTGCTGTGATGGGTTGGTTTAGCTGTGGGGTAGGGTCGGGTAGTCTCATATTACGCTAAAGGATTTATGACAACTTGGGTTCGCGTGAATATTAACGATAAAGGGTGCCATGTGCGTAGTATAGCGCCGTTTTGTCATATAGCGTTCTATGTGACGCTAAAGGATGAGAACGGGCTGGACGCGCGAACAGCGCCGGGGACAGTGTGTCTGTTAAGAGTGAGCGCTCGTGAGCAGGAGACACGCATAACCTGATTTATACAAGGTTGAAATGGCCGTGTGACAAAGGAGGCATAAGATGGACACGAGCGCGAGTTCGCGGGCAAATTTAATAACGCGGGGCGTTGTTAACTAACTGATCCATATATAAGGCGCTCCGGATTATAAGGCGCACTGTCGTTTTTTGGCTTTTAAGTTCGCCTTATAGTGTGGAAAACACGGTAAATCTTACCGAGGCGAGTCAAACTCCGTTTCATTCAACTTCACCGAGACCATGCATCACCGAGGTGCTGCCGTGATACGCAAGGACTGCTTTGCATGATACAGGTAATCTTTTTATTCACCTCATCCAGGCTAAAATGCTCTCAAACTTTAGATGTTTTGGTATGTGCAGCTGCTCCGTTGGACACCGCCATTTCTGTATGTTATCGCTCAGCAGAGAAGCTAATGCCCAAGTGCGACTCGGCAGAGGTTGTAATGAAGAGAGATGCCTTGGTCGAAAAAAAAAAATAAATAAATAAAAAACATGTCTGGCGAGTGGCGACAACTTCGACTATTTCAATTATCTATTTTTGTCGGCAATCGTTGCAGCCCTATTGTATGGACAAGCGAAACTAAGTATATGGCTGACAAGAAAAGCTAAGATTGAAGGAAAAGGTTCCATCAATATTGTTTTAACATGTAAAGGTCTGATTTCTGCTCGTTTAACTTGCCTACTACAAACTTGTTGGAAAATTGGTAATTTTTGAGGAAGTTTGGTGTTTAAATGGCATTTTATGCAAGATAAGTGATTGGTGTTTAGAAAAGAGATGTTGTAAATTTTAATTAATTATTTTTTTTTTATTTAATTTAGTTTTTTTTTTTTGTGTGTGTTTAATTGTTGATTAACGTTAATCTATCTTTTAACTATAAATTAAAGGGTTTTGAAAAGTCAAAAAAGTCTCTCTCTCTTTCTCTCTCTCTCTCTCTCTCTCTCTCTCTCTCTCTCTCTCTCTCTCTCTCTCTCTCTCTCTCATATTTAACTCCATTAGTCTGCTATCAGTGACTCAAACCTCCGTTACTAGCTTTAAAATTACATTTTGGAATTAGCAATGGAGGCTTGGGAAAGAACTTTTTTTTTCTCATGAGTAAGAAATTAGTCCTACACACAAGAGCGTTTTAATGACAAAAAACTTGACAAACGTCTAGAAATACATTATCTGAACAATGTTTCGAGATGTGGTAACAGTAGTATAATCAGAATATTTGACTCCGGGCCATTGAATTATTCAAAAAAAAAATGCACACCCAACTCCACCTTGCGTCATGACCGAGTTACCATCTCGGGTAGCATTATTTTTAGAATATTTCAATGGCCCGTCAGCATTTTTTTTCTTATATAATTAATGTTGATGAAAATAATAATAATTAAAAATATATATATATTGATGATGAGTATTTCAGCTTCTTCCTTTCAATTCTTTGCCACCTCCTCTGGTATCAGAATATATCTTATCTGGTATTACTCAACTAAAAAATACTTCTTGAAAAACCAGACTTAATTTGTGTTAAGTAATTAAGATAAATTTTTGTTTTTAACCTGAACCCATAAGAACGCCAAATCTACAAAGGGCTTCAGTGCCTCTTCATTTAAAGCTTAAAGATCATCATCTATTATTAGAAACAGCAAGTCAACATCTCTTTGCTAATATCAACTGTCAATCTCCCCATGGATTTTCTGCTGCAGTCGCACAGTTCAAATTTATCACAGTAATTTCCCTGAACTGCTTCCAGAAAACGAAAACCATTGAAATGAATAAAATACAGGTTAACAACAGTAAATAAGTTGTAAGTCATTTTCAAGAACGTTCATCCAGGCTGAACCAGTCGGTGGTCTGCAATGATGGATTGATTTGAACTTTCCAACATGCTCTTTTAGCAGAAATTGGCTCAGGCTTTTAAAGCTACATTCAGTCTGATTACTTGAATGGTCACATAGTTCTAATTAAATGCTACTCAATGGGTTATATAACTCTGGCCTTTTGAACATTATAACATTTGGATTTTGGAATTGTGTGAATTTGTTTAGAAAGGCATTTGACTTAAAGGAGTAGTTAAAAAAAAAAACAACTTTTTTACTCACCCCCATGTCATCCAAGATGTCCATGTCATTCTTTCTTCAGTCAAAAAAAAAAAATTAAGGTTTTTGATGAAAACATTCCAGAATTTTTCTCCATTTAATGGACTTCATTGGTAACCAAACAAGGTTTGACAAGTCCAAAAGACAGTTTCAGTGCAAACTGCACACTGTTCAAAGGGATTTTGAAGGGATCTGGAAACTGCAAACGATTCCAGACGATTAATAAGGGTCTTATCAAGCGATACAATCGCTTGTTTAAAAAAAAAAAAAAGTTTAAGTTTAAAGTGTTTTATAAGCTCAAATGGTCGCCTTGCTCTGTTCTTTGATGCACGTTCGTGACTCTCCTGTTCGAAGTTGTTCATCAAAATGAATGAATCTTTTTTCGTGTCATTTGGTTCATTCAATGAACGAAATGAACGAATTGACTCGGAAAAAGATTTGTTCATTTTGATGAACTAGTTTGAACAGGAGAGTCACAAACGCGCATCACAGTACAGAGCAAGGCGAACATTTGAGCTTATAAAACTTAAACTTTATTTATTTATTTTTTTAAATGAGCAGTCGTATCGCTTGATAAGACCCTTATTCATTGTCTGGAATCGTTTAAAGCCCTTTGAACAGTTTGCAGTTTGCACTGAAACTGTCTTTTGCACCTTGAACCATTTGGTTACCAGTAAAGTGCATTATATGGAGAAAATGCTGGAATGTTTTCATCAAAACCTAAATTTCTTTTTTCGACTGAAGAAAGAATGACATGGATATCTTGGATGTAGACGTGCCGGTATTCGGTAATGTGATAAATCGTGGTAATGAATATGCTTGATATTGTTATCACACAGAGAAAAATCACAGAGCAAAGAGGACACTGACACTGACAGACTAGACAGAGCAGGTTACTTTTGATATGAAAGTTGTTATTGATAAATCAGCTCTTAGGTTCTGATCACAGATCATTGCTCCTCAATTCAAGTAAACCGATCATGTTACTTTAGTTTTTATTTAAAGATACAGTACAACTTACCGAAAGGTATATTTACTTATACATAATAACGATCAATCTGTGTTTTCAAACACGGAAAGAGGTCAGTAACAATGCAGGAGAACAGTTGTGTCACAAAACGTTACATTTACCTCAGGAAAGCCATTTAATGACCAGCACATTAGTTGACTAGAAAAAAAAATAGCAAGGAGTATTTTGCTAAATATTATATTTAATTTCTCTCTGTATGTTTACAGCATTTTGTGAGATATTATTTTTTTTTTCTTGAGAAACATTAACAGACTTGGGCCTACCTAATAGTTATCTAATTGAGTCAATATTGAATTAAGACTGAAAACAAATCCAAGAATTTAATTGAATAATACAAACAGTAACCTACCAGTCATTGTACCATGTACACGTTGTAACATGTTGTCACTAAAATTTCAATAATTCGGTTTAGTTACCTTATGTTTTGAAAATCACAATTACACACTGTGATGCAAGTTGTTTTTTTGTTGTTTAGAGACCCACAATGCATCTGTTTTACTTGAGCATTCAAATATAATTTTATTAAAATATTGTGATAATACGTATACCGTGATAAAAGCTCAACCAATTAACCGCAGCATGAAAATTTGATACCGGCACATGCCTACTTGGATGACATGGAGGTGAGTAAATTATCAGGAAAAGTTTTTTTTTTTTTTTTTTAAGGCGAGACACGGCAGGCAAAAACATCGTTTTTTTTTTTCCACTGGTCAATTTTGAGATTTTGGGATATTTGACTTCAATAACATGTATTCTTTCAGACTTGTGTTGAAAAAAAGTCCGAAATACATATTTAGGTCTTTATTTTACTACACTTTGTCAGTTTGCGCCTGTAGATTTCTCATAAATTCAACAAAAGTTGCGTTCTAAATGATCGCGCTGCTCCGCGATCGCTGCATACACCCTGTCATCACATACAAAGCACATCGCTCTCCTTTCCAATGCTGTCAGGTCCAAATATGGTCATTTCCTTTTAATCAACATCCAATCGTGGAAGCAAAAGTGGGGATTTGTTTACCTCGGGGATTAACGTGATTCGTCAATCGTCACATGGTATGCTTTGACGCTTGCTGATTTGGTTTAGCTTTCCGCGGGACTTTCTGAATGAATGAATTTATGAAAATGACTTCACGTCAGTCATCGAAAAGATTACAGCAGTTGTCACTTGCTAGGGGGGAAAGGAAAATTAGTGTTGTATTACCCTGTGAAATGCCCTCGGGAAGCGCATCTGAACGCAAGCTGTCGATGGGAAGCCAGTCTATAAATAAAGATGAAGTGCACGCAACACAACAGTGGTTGCTTATTTGGCAATGTTGTTTTATTCAGTTGTCATTTTTCATGTAAATTGTTATAAACAATAACTTGGCCAGTTATTTTGCCTGTTAGCAATGTTTTAATGTAGAAATGTGTGGAATTTTAGAATATAAATTTTTAAAGCCCGTTTTCTCAAAATGACTTTTTTTCTCATACTCAAAGTCTGAAATCTCCACTTCAGTAGCACCTATCCACAAGTTTCCGAGGGGCGCTCATGTAAAAAATAAAGTGGGTGAAACTTCCGGTGAGGCGGCGGAAGTAGCATTCCAATGGTATTTTGTGTGTGAGTTAGCGAAGAGGCTAGCTGTTTTTCGGAGAATTATGTTACTATTTAAAGACGCCAATCTTTATGAGAGATGTCGTTACGGAGCTCAGGGACAACATGTGCTTTTCGCGGTTGTATGTATAACCGGACTAAACTAATTTATAGGGCTGTCAACTTTAGTCGTTTAGTCGACTAATCGGTCGATGCCGTCGTGGTCGACTGACATTCTTATTGGTCGACCAGTTGCATTTTTTTTTTTTTTTACCAATAGAAGGCATTTTTCAATGACTTACTCCTTGATATTTATTCATTTATAATCAGTTATTTATTACTGTATTCTAAATATAATTAGCCTATGTTTTGTCCCCAACTTTAAAATGCTTTAATTTAGGCTATTTTTGTAACTGCGCCACAGTTTAGCGCACACACATAATACACTCGGGAACCGCACCTGTGGCTGGCTGCGCTGCTGCTCGCGCTCGGTAAGGGATGCTGTATTCATTCTGTTAGAACGCTGCTTGTTTTGGCTTTAGTCGACAAAATGTCCAGGAAATATAAATCTTTTGTCTGGCTGCATTTTAAAACAAAGACGACAAGACTGTGGAGGGAGGCGATCGCGTTGCCATTATGAGCGCGCAAGTCGCGCGCCTACATTTAAAATCGAACTTGAGCGCGCAAAAGACGTGAGCAGCCTTTTAACGGCTATATCATGCTGACTCAATAGATTGTGTTTTCTTAATGTTTTCGTTTTTATTTGTACACTTGACGCATTTGAAAATAGCCTAAATAATGCAACAAAACGAAAATAAACCTATACGCGGTACAGCCTATTATAGGATTGTTTTTAAGTTATTTGGGTTTTTTTGAGTGTTGTTTAAAACGCCTTGATCGTCAGGACTAAAGTTAACCCATAGCTTTGAAAGTAAAGAAGAATATAAAGCCTGTATAAACGAGAGCTTTTGTTGGGATTTTTCATTATGTGGCAGATAGCAGTTATATTTTTTGCAGCGTGTGGTGTGGTCAGGTGCGCGATTGGGACTGTACTATAGACCTAGGACAGAGCTCTTCACTTTTTGCAGTTAAAAAATCACTTAATTTTCAAATAATTATATTATTATTATAGTTTTATTTATTTGTGATGTTTTTTCGTTGTTGTTTTATAAATGCTCAATGACAATTGTTTAAAAAATGTTTAATCAAAATATCACGTTTTTTTTTTTTTTTTTTTTTTTTTAGTCGACTAATCGTCGAGCAGGACTCGACTTTGGTCGACTAAGGATTTCTTTGGTTGAATACAGCCCTACTAATTTAGTGGCTTAAACGTGATTGTTTTGAACATAAGCTGAAAACGAAATCACAGTGATCCTGCCAACGACTGAAGTTTCCATTAACCTCCCAAAAGAAAACGAATCTTCCTGTGTACATTTGTTTAAAATCTTAATATTCTATAAACTCTATCAGCATGTGTTTGGCTGTTCGCTACTGATGTTACACCTAAACTCAGGATCAAAGCCTGTGTTGACAGAATACCAAATGTGCCAGTTAATGTATTCAAGTAGCACATTCATTTATAATTTTGAATAAACTCCAAAGCACAATGACTAAGTGTGTATTTTTTATTTTAATTGTTTGTTAGCTCACACAACTGTCTGTCTCCATGCCTTGATGAGTATTGATTATTAATAATGTTATTACAATACTCCCAATCAACTACTGCGGAGGGTGAAGGTACTGTTATTTCACCCTTTTTAATTTTGTTGAGGTTGTGTTCCCACATCGTTAGCTAGTTTGGATCGCTATAACTTGAATGACTGTCAACTGTTGAATGAACGAGTGTCAAGCATGTCAAGTAGCGCTTTGTTTACTTCAAACCGGAAGTCGCGCCCACTTTTGACGCAAGGCCTCATGGGGCGTAGGAAACTTGTGGATATACACCAAATTTTCCAGTCTTGTACCTAGTTATATTATGAAGACATTTACAGAGGGATTTGTAAATCTATTATTCCTAGCCTGATTTATGTAACATTTTATCCCAAAAAACATGGCGAAAATCATTTTTTTAAGACTATTGATGGTATATTCTGATTTACAGGATAACAAAAGTAGATATCCATAAATCCTTCTGTAATTTTTTCCCTATCTATTATATGAACACAATGAGAAAAAAAATTAACCTGGCTTTATCCAATAGTCAGATTTCGTTGTTTTAAAGATATGCAAATTAGTGCATATTTAATCAGATAATGCCTCATTTGCATATTTAAACATTAAATTACAGAAAACTTGTAATACATTTTTTTCTCATCTTAATGTAGGTAATCAACTGGGAAAGTTTCATGGTGATATCTGCTAGTTTAAAATTTTACCCTATTCACCTGTAGTGTCTCGCCTTAAGTAAACTACTCCTTTAAATCTGTTTAGTTGTTTGTAGTCTGAACAGCAAACACGTGAAACAAGAGAGTAATGTCTCAGTCTGATTAGATTTATGTAGATCACTGTGTAGCAAATAAATCCACAGTTTCAGACATTCCATATGTATAAATGTGGAAAATGTCTGACATTTACATTCCAATTTGAGCTCAAAACCATGACAAGATGTCTTGATAGACATAAGCCGAGGCTAATTTTCCTGACATATTTTTTCCCACTCTGTTGCTGTTGAATGAGATACTTGGCATTGTGCTGATGCTTTCAGCAGAACTATAGCAACTGATGTAGAAAGACTGGATATTAAAGGAATATTTCACCCCAAAATGAGCATTTGTGTGCAGTGTGAACCATTAATATGGAGAGAAATGTGTAGAACTCAAACTTAAGGAGGTTAAATCACATGACGAGTAACATAAAGCTTGGCTAAAAGATCTACCTACCTATAACTGATCATCAAAAGCATCCAGCAATGAGGAAAGCCTCCATAAGCCTTTCCATACCTCCAGTCTAAAGCTGTTGGTTGATGAGGCACAGCTGGCTTCCTTCTTCAATCAGCTCTTTTTCAAAGTCGAACCATTTCAATGATTATCCCATGAGGAACGAACCAGCAGTATGGAAAAGGGTCCATTAAGACAAGCAATAAGCTCTTAGACAGTATGGCTAGAGCTTGTTTTAATGGCCGTTAGTACATTCAATTCACATTTGATGATTTTCAGTACATGTAGTAATGAGATTGGACTTTTAGCACTCCAGTGTTTCCTCTACATTCATTCTCCCGTGGCGGGCCGCCACACTTAAAATCCTCCCGCCACGGCTGCAGCTTCTCAGTGACGTCCGATATTCTGCATAGTATTATGTTATTTTGTTAAGCCCCACTAAAGGCATAACAAACTTTGTAAAGCACAATCAAGTTTTCACCCTATATTCCAAGACTTCTAAAGTCATTGTATAATGTGTAATTTTAGTCGCTAAGTTAAAGTTAACGGAAAGTCATCGCCTCATTCTTCATTCAGAATTCACACAGCACGTCGCGTTCGTTTGCGACACGACGACACTCTCTTCAAGGTCAATATTCCCATTATTATACTTTATTTGTAGATAAAGAATAAAGTAGATGGTTTTCATAAAATGACTTTATCTTGCTGGAGTGGAGTTTATTGCCCTTTCACATTCCCTTCTCCCGGGTGTATGTGAGATTACAGCATAGAGTCGAGAGAGTGCTATTGTTCTTCATGCGCACTGAAATTTAAAACTGTTAAAAGAAAAGGCTCAAAAAACTGTTGCATATAGAATACACTAAGCATTAGTGCTGCACGATTAATCAAATCGCAATCGTAATAGCGATCTCAAACCTATGCAATTATATAACGCAAAATGCCGCGATTTTATATGAAATAAACAAATAGGGCTATGCAGCATCTCTTCATTTTTGTCATCCTTTGACTAGTGTTACACGATCCCGCTCTTATTCGTGCAAATGCCTTTTCGCATTTTGCACGACAAGAAGTGAAAAGCTGCCTGTGAATGCCCTAAATGAGACTCGCAGCCATAATGCGCATGCACTGACGCGTGCCAGAATACAGTTCTCTTTCGAGCTTGAACGAACAATAGCACACACAATTATGCCAAAATGTCGTTTTGTCGAGTATCTTCATAACGTAAGAAAAGTCTTATGGACGAAAAGAGTTGTGCTATGAGGCGCATGTGAGATCCGCGTCTCGGCAACGGGTTCTCTTAAAGCGCCAGCAGCGAATAAAGCGTTCTTTCAGTAAAGTTAAAAGAACAAAGGGAAATTAGAAAATTACTCACTGATCTTGACTAAAGAACTTTTGTAGCTTTAATAAGGATTATTCTATATATAATTTATAATTCATGCAGCGCAGACTGTTTGATAACTTTATTCAATTTCTGTATCCTACCTGTTAAGACAGGAAGGGCACAGGTAAATATGGTTTTTATTATGGGTTTATGTGGGGATTGTTTGAAGTTCACTTAATTTAAAAGTTGTTAAAAAATTTTTTAGCCTAATAATTTTTTTTAAAAAGTTGATAGCTTTCACTGTAATGATGGTTTGGTTGGTTTACTGATCATTATAGGTGTTATCAATCATTTAGTTGTTGTTTTTAGTTTGAGTTGAGAAATAAACATTAATACACAGAATGATCACTAAGCTGTGTGTGCATTTTACTTTAGAACCAAGCAAGTTGGACTCATGAAAGCATTTTATTGTATCGGAATCGCATATCACAATTGCAATATTGACCTCAGTAATGCCAATATGACATTTTCCCCAAATCGTCCAGCCCTACTAAGCATATTATAGATCTAATCCCTTCGCTATGTTCTTTTCAATGTGAAGCGTTGCGTGCTGTGACTTGGTGTTGCTTCAAGTGCATCATTCTGCACACGGGATGCGCATGATCGATTATAATACTTTGGGGAGACAAGGGGGCGTGGCCTAAGTGAAAATATCAGCCCCCCCCCCCGCCGGGGGAAATGGGCCTGCCCCCACAGCTTGGAAAAATCCTAGAGGAAACACTGCACTCATTATACCAATAATATTAGGCAGTCATTTTGCAGACACTTTCGGGTTCGGTCCTCCTAGAGTAGGCTAACAAAGGGTTAAAAGTCATGACCAGTAAAATCATGATGGCTCAGCGTATGGGCTCAGATCAGATTCAATAACACTGCATAGGCTAAGAATATTGGGTAAAATAGTTGGGTTAAATTTTATTTTGATGGTCCACTTTAGACATTCTATTAACTAAAAGTAACTTTGCAACTACATGTCAACAAGGTGTTAGCTGTTAGGGTTCGGGTTAGTTAGAATATGTTGATGTTGACTCTAAAAAAAAAAGGTTCTTCAGGGGTTCTTTGCGGTGGTCATGGTGCTATATAGCACCACTGCCATTTAAAGAACCAGTTAAGCTCAGTTTGGTTCTTCAGTGGTTCTTCAGTGGTTCTCTGGGGTGGTTAATTTGCTCTATGGCACCTCTTATGGTTCTACATATCACCATATGACAAAGTTAAGTGCTATGGCACTTAAAGTGGTTTCCCTATATGATTACAAGCCAATGAACCCCCATTTTTAGTGCTATTAGCACCATTTTTTAGAGTGTGTGTGTATGTATATATACATATATATATATATATATATATATTAACACAACTCTGACTTTTTTAAAAATGTATTATAAAAGTTAACTGTTTCATTTTCAATAGATGTCTAAAAAATAATCAGTTCACACAGAAACCATGGTCTCCTATTCATAGGTTTATAGAGCAGCAAAGGAAACCATGCTACAATGTGTTTCAATCAAGTCTATATTTTATACACCGATGATGATATGGACTTAGTTTCACATTTGAGGGAGGGCAGTATCATCATCATCATCATCATCATCATCATCATCATCATCATCATCATCATCATCATCATCATCAAATAAAACCTTTAAAATCAACATTTAAGTATGTTTAAAACTTACTATCTGTTTGCATCTGTAGATTTCTTCTAAATTCACCAATTTAGATTTCTAAATTCCAGGGGGAAAGACTCTTGATGTAAGTCATTAAATTTAATTATAAGATTTAAAAAAAAAACATTCCAGGATTTGTCTCCATATAATGGACTTCAATGGGAAGCAAACGGTTTAAGGTCCAAAAGACAGTTTCAGTGCAAACTGCAAACTGTTCAAAGGGCTTTAAATAATTTCAGAGAATGATTAAGGGTCTTATCAAGCAAAACGATCACTCATTAAAAAAAATAAAATAAAAAATAATTTTATAATTTAATACATTTTATGAGCTCAAATGGTCGCCTTGCTCTGTTCTGTGATGCACGTTCGTTACTCTCCTATTCAAACTCATTCATCAAATTGAACGAATATTTTCCCGAGTCAACTCATTCATTTCGTTCGTTGAATGAACCAAATGACACAAGGAAAGATTTATTTTTAAAGTGAACACCTTTAAATTGATATGCTCATTCATTCATTATTGCAATATATTTTTTCTTGATAAAATGATATCAAGTTTGAGTCAATATCATCATCTGACTAAATACTCTATATCAATATCAAGTTTGATAAATGTTCGATAATATTTGAGTGGCAGAAGCGGAACAAAACTCATTTGAACCGCACGCGCCTCTCGGTTTGTTTATCCGCTCAAAATCCAAAGGGCAGCGCAGCGCAAGTTCACTAGAGCAGACGCACTTACTCTAATCGGCACTTTAGATACACTATTCAATAAATATATTTGTTTGACAGGGAAGCTGTGCGCAAACAGGAATATATATTATTTAAAAAACAAAAACAAAAAACAAAACACCCCAGAAAAAGGGGCAATTTCTCTTCAGGAATAAAAAGGGCAGGAGCTCAAGGCCCTTTTGATGTCTCTGTGTGCACATGCCTGTCCGCACTAGTTATATTTAGTATAGATTCTGTTAATTGAACTAAATGCCTATAATGCTTTAATAAGTCTGTTTAGTTAGACATCATTAATATTTGAAACAGAGCTAACAACACTGTTTTTTTTTTGTTGTTGTTTTTTTAAATGACTGTTCAGCGTAATCTTTTCTAATCATTGAAAATCATCATCATGTTTGCATTTTAATATCATGTAAATAATAGATGTCTCCCTTTCTGGAAGCAATGAATCGTCCCATCCCCCGGCTTATGAAATCCTGTGAGCAATATTTTGATGCAATTTCAATTGCAATCAGACAGCCTGTTTTGGTGGATGTAAATCAGTGCTCATGATCAGAAGAGTGCTGATACATTTGTAAACAGAGGAAGCTGTTATGAACAGGTTAGATCAGTGTTTATCATTTCTAATATTATACTGAACAATGTGGGTCCTTGGAGTCAAAAAGATTTAGAACCGCTGGATTAGAATTATTTTAAGAGAATTTTTAGACAAAGTACTTTTGGTTCATGTTGTATACCATGCTTCACTTGGATGGTATACAATTAGTTATATAATATATAATGTTACATAATCTACAAGCATATGAAAATGTCAGTAACAGTGCTTTAGTACTCAAAGCTGCACTTATTTTACTGGTATTAATTTATTGGTATTTGACATAGCCTACTTTTACACAATCCTCACGTACTAAACTAATTTTTTTTAGTTTTTAGTTTAGGAACGCTGGGAATTTTTTGGAAATGTGGATTATAGGTAGCTCATAGGCAGAATAATAGGAATTAGAAAATGCACACACCATCCACAACACAGAGTAGAGTGGGATCTGGTGACTCCAGCTGTCAAGTAAAGGATGTTTTACACAAATTGTGATTGGCCGCCTCTCGTGTACAACCGATTTTGCATGCAGACAGTGTGGGACGCGTCAGTGTAAGCTCAACAAAGGCCTTCTGCTTCAGCTCAAACATGCTGCTTCTCAAACCAAGGCCATTTCTGAAAATATTACATTCAGTGTTCCATCTAAGAGGTTGTTAGAAAAAATTTAAATAATTGAAATATTATATCTTCAGAAAAGAGACAGCTGACAGTGAGTGTTATGATCTTCATGTTGTTCTGTAACATAATATACTCAAGGCTGCACTTATTTTACAGACATGGGGACATTTGGACATCTATAGTCCTTTTGACTCAAACCAGTGGAACAGTATATATTTATTGGTTACACTTCATTTAAATGGTCAACTTTTGACATTCTACTATGTTTAGGCATTCTACTAACTAACCTTAGGTGTTAGGGTTCGGGTTAGTAGAATAAGTTGACGTATAGCTGGAAAGTTACTTATAGAGCATCACAGTCCCACCCACAGCCCAAGAGAGCGTTGGTGCCGTAAGTAAATTTCCCATTCCCATTAACGTTTTGTAAAACGTAAACGTAAAAAGTAATGGGGGCATTTACGAAGTAAAAATAAATCGCTAGTTTATACCACTAACAAGGCTCAAAATAGCCCCACACTAACACAGTAACATAATGAGGGTCCATACATGCAAAACGAAGCATTGAGAACTTTGTAAATGTACAGACCGTTTAATAAGAAGATACTTTATAAAGACAGTTCACTTCGTGTATACAGACAGGAGCCATCTTAGAAAACAGTCACGAGTCAAACCACGAACGTCGTGCTGCATGAGTGAGCTGAACTGTATGAAGTTCAGCGATCTTCTGATTCTGAACAGTGTGAACGCCGTTCGGGGATCGACTTATCGAGAATAATTTCTAAGATGGCTCCTGTCTGTATACACAAAGTGAACTGTCTTTATAAAGTATCTTTTTATTAAACGGCTTCGTTTTGCATGTATGGACCCTCATTATGTTACTGTGTTAGTGTGGGGCTATTTTCAGCCTTGTTAGTGGTATAAACTAGCAATTTCAATGCCCCCAATCCTAGCGTTATACGCTAAACAGTTTTTAGAGATAAAACTCTTTACATTCGATTATCATGAAAACAAATCTCAGAGAACGGTTGACTAGGTACCGATGTTATATTAAGTCAAGTCAAGTCACATTTATTTATATAGCGCTTTTCACAATACAGATTGTATCAAAGCAGCTTCACAGTGATAACATGTAAGTAGCACAACACAGATCAACAACATTGCTAAACACTAAATAAATAACCCCAACTGAGCAAGCTCAAAGCAAGCCAAAAGCAAGGCGACAGATTAGACCAAAGGTTCATTTTGCGCCGGAGTTCTCCTTTAAAGGGTGCCCTAAAACGTCGGATGTTGACTTATGGTCAGAAGCGTCAGCTAGATGACATCTTGGGATGCAGCCCATTCTCACCCCCAAAGCGTTACTTAACTGATGCCTTGGGAAGCATTTGGACATGCTTCAATATCTGACGCTTTAGGCGCCCTTTAGCGTCAGTTAGATGACGCCCTAGGATCGCGTGTACCCTACCCCCAGCCCACACATAAACCTAACCGCGTCCTCTAATTGACGCTTTCCTTTAGCGTCAGTTAGATGACGCCGTAGGATCGCGTCATGTAAGTGACGCTAAAGGGCGCCTAAAACGTCAAATATTGAAGCATGGTCAAAGGTGACGTCTTGGGGTGAGAATGCGTTGTGGGATGAGAATGTGTTGGACGTGTGACCAATGAACTAGCCCTACGACATTACACCATCTTGAGTCTTCACGGACCTTCGCGGTTTCGTAAAACCAGACAGTTACACGACTTCCACCAATCAGATTCATTACTGTGGGATTGTGGGATTGTTCAGGATTGTGGGTATGGAGGTACTTATTCAAGACACAAATTAAAGGCATTTGTCTTGAAACAAGGTTAGTGCCCCATGAACTTTTGGCGTTTATATGAGCAGCATATACAATCACTTAGTAGAGCCGTAGCTGATTTTAAGTCTACCATGTATGGTTACGTTTTTATGGCTTATATCTCAAATGTCAATGGAGAAATTGTATTGAATTCTTACTTCCGGCACCGGCTGTGGGCTCTATAGTCCCCACTCTATAGTCCTGTGATGCTCTATAGTCAATAGAATGTCTGTTGGGGGACCATTACAACAAAGTGTTTGCAGAAATTATGCAGACAGTTAGTTACTTACTTAATACAGGTGTGACTTACATAATTTACTTACAGCTTTTATATCTGGGCGGATGAGTCATGTGAGTTCGGTTATAGAGTTGAATGCGGTGTGTGTGGACATTACCATGTTAAGGACGTGTATACATTGACAACCGCATTGTGTTGCTGTGCGAATGTGGCCGTAGTGGCAAAATTACAAATAGAATGTCAAGTGGACAATCAAAATAAAGTTGTATTTATTTATTTGTGTGTTTTTGGAGCTTAATAGCAAAATGGTCAGTACTCTCTTTGAACTGTTTTTTTTTTAAACGACATTTGTGGAAATACATTTGATTATACGATGGAAAAAGTCAAGACGGTTTGAAAATACTGCAAGTTCAGCTACAAATTAGTTTGTTCTGCATTCGACAGATAAAAATGCCTTGCCGTGTGTTCATTTAAAAGGAATTGGACAAATGCATTCGTTTAAATTTTATGTTGATTATTTATGTTGAGTATTATATCCTCATAAAATGTTAAAACATTCTTGTAAGGAGTTCAAGGACTGACACTCTTTTGTTGTCAAACAGCAGCACTTTTTGAAACCTGGAGGCAGGAGAGTGTTCCTCCCACGCACACGTTTAGCATCTGCATCCCCTAGTTACCAGTTGAGACTGAGAGGTGCTTTTACTTTTGTTTTGGGGTATGTTGTCAATTCTCTGCAGGCCATTTCTGCAATGGAACAAAAGGCTGCATCGTGGTGCGCCGGCACTCAGCTTTACAGCAGGCAATTTCAGCGTCGCTCAAAGGCACAGCAATAAACTGTCTAAATATTCAAGCCCACAGATGCGTTTTCTATTTCATGGACTAGGGAGGTTCAAAGACGATCTGAACAACAGATTCTTAACTTTGATTTCATGCCGTCATGCTACTTTGCTTCGTCAGTTATTATACTGTAGCTTTCATACCCTCTCACTCATGAATACAAACGCTTATCTCCAGCGGATCAAATAACAATAACTGTGATAAGTTTCATATGATTTTACATACTCTACAGCAGAGTTCGGAAATTAAGTTTGGCATCAGGCAAAAAAAAAATAAAAAATAAAAAATGTGCGCCACTGCCTGGTGGCCCAGAACCTAGTCAAAGGATAATTGAAGTAATTAATTGATGAAAAATGCAACTAGAATTGCCTGTGACAGACTGTTACAGTGCCTTTTGTAACTGGTAGTGAGCTGTTACTGTGTGATAAATCCTGTTGTAGGACAGTCATTAAGAAAAAGCCAAACTTGTCTGGCGGTGTCTGGGTTTTACACTGGATAAATGAATAAAGCAGACGCGTAACCTGGCAAGTATCTTCATTCACCAACTTGCAGCACACCTTGCTAAAACACACATATTTGGGAGATGCGGAATGGATAGAAATAACTAAAAAATAAAATAAATAAAAGAGGACTTGAGTAAGCCCATTAAAGCATGTTGAGTCATGCTCTTAACAAACTATGTTTTTTTTTTCATATTGTGAATAAAAAAACGTATATAATTTTAATTTGCTTGTTACTAGGGGTGTAACGGTACATACAAACATACAAACCGAACGATTGCTTGGACCAATTTTCCTGCCGGCAAAATTCGTGCTGACGCGGCCAACACAACGTTGCGCAACATCAAATGGCAAGCGTAATGAAAGCAGAACGAAACTGCGCTACTCGTTATGTGCTTCACGGATCGTTTATCAGTTCGGACCAGCAACATCTGTGCAGCGCGAGCCGATCTCGATCAAGCAACACTGTTAACACACCGCGCTAAGAGATCCGCTAAAGAAAACATTTGAATTCGCCACTGAGGTAATAACATCGCTGCGAGATCTAGTGAGATGCATTCACATTTCTACGTTATTAACCGTAGATCTCTATTAGATCAAACAGCGCTGTCATGGAAACCAGGAGAAACATTTTGCCGTGAATGAACTAGTACTTTACGTCCACAGACCAGCAACATTCACCATGGATTTAATATAGTAACACTAACTGTAACCAGTTTGGCTGGAATGGTGAAATGCTTTCAAGTACTTCACACATCTTTTTCCAGCACTTCAAAATTCAAATATTATGTAAATAAATATATATTTAAATGTTATTTTTAATGTGATGACCAAAACATTATTTGTTCATCCTTCAAAGATGACCCCTATTTATAAACCTGAAAGTTTTTAAGATCTAGGAAAACTCACACTTATTTAAAAATATTTTTTCTTTAAACAAATAGGAAATTTCTCTGGCATTTCTTTCTTTTTGCTGTATCAAAAACGTACCGAACCGTGACTTTAAAACCGAGGTACGTACCGAACCGTGATTTTTGTGTACCGTTACACCCCTACTTGTTACACAATGGAGCCTAACTTATTGTAATATGTATTTTGACATAGTCTACTTTTACACAATCCCTGGCATCCTGTGAACGCAAAGCCAAGGTGTCTTATCTGCAATGAAGCGATCCACAGACTCTTTTGAATGTCTTTAAAAACTTTTCAAATTAAAAGCTCTGGATTGATCTCAAAAGAAAACATTGCTACAAAAACGTTCTCGTTTATTTTGAAGGCAAAATCAAAAAAAAGACAAAGTTTTTCTGAGAAATTGTTTCTGCCATGACAGATTTGTTTCAGAACCCACCACTATCAAAATAATCTGGTGTGGGCCAAATATTATTCCTGGTGGGCAAGTTTTGGCTGCCTGTTGCCGACCTCTGCTCTACAGCATAAACGGTCATCATCGTGTCATTGGATGTTCTGCTGCCATTTTTGGAAATGTGGATTGTAGGTGGCTCACATGGAGAATAATAAGAATTTAAAAATGGATGCACCATCCACAGTATTCTTTGACCATGAACTCCCTTTCCGGTGTGTGGGATCTGGTGACTCCAGCAGTCAAGAAAAGGATGTTTTACACAGATTGTGATTGGCTGCCTCTTGTATAAAACCGGTTTTGCATGCAGACAGTGTGGAACGTGTCAGTGTAAGCTCAACAAAGGGCTTCTGCTTTAAACATGCTGCTTCTCAAACCAAGGCCATTTCTGTAAATATTACATTCAGTGTTCCATCTAAGTGTTGTTAGAAAAATTTCAAATAATTGAAATATTATATCTTCAGAAAAAAGGTCATACAGCTGACAGTTGTTGTTGTTCTGTAATATAATACATTTAATAATCCAATCCATATGCTGTTTAATATTGCAAGATAAAAATAAATAAATGAATAAATAAATATTTTATGTTTTAAAACAATTCATTTAGAATTAAAGGAGAATTCCGGTTATTTTAACATTGGGCTCTTTTTTTTTCTTTGTACATTTGGAGTGCTGTCAGTACTGACAAAAAACGACAAAAAATGGTGTTGCCTACACAGTTATCCTCTTTTTTAAAATTTGCACCCTGTTGACTTCAATGTGGCATGTTCTAAACCTGCTTTAAGCCTCTTAACATCCTTGATTTGTCATTACGAGTGCACAGCCGTGTGAGTGGTGTTAGTGACCACGGTCAATTTGACTGCAGTAGATATGAAAGATGTTAATAAAAATTATGTTAATTCAGCCAGCTCACATACCTGTTTTAACTTCCTGTTTTCGGTCGAAGTCCACAGTAGTCGATTGTCGAGTTTGTGTGTGATCATTAGTAACTAAATGATGTTCTACATCTGATTCGAATAAACTATCCATTATCCTTTTTTTTTATTATTAATATCTTTCTTTCACATTTACTGCAGTCAGATTGACCGTGGTCACTCTTAAAAACACCACTCACATGGCTGTGCACTCGTAATGACGAATCAAGGATGTTAAAGGGTTAGTTCACCCAAAAATGAAAATTCTGTCAGTATTTACTCACCCTCATGTTGTTCCAACCCCGTAAGACCTTCGTTCATCTTCGGAACACAAATTAAGATATTTAAGATATTAAGATCGCTCCTGCATACAGTCCATAGGCTTCTTGAGGGACTGGCTCTTGCTGTCCCAGAAAAGTCATTAAAGACATCGTTAAAATAGTCCAAGTGACTACAGGGGCTCAATCTTAAGTTTATCAAACGACGAGAACACTTTTGTGCGCAAAAAAACAACAAAAATAACGACTTTATTTCAACTATTCACTTCCTTCTCCATGATCCTGTAAGTCAGTTAACGTAGTGTGATTGCGTAGAGCTACGTCACACGTAGGCTCACTATTGGCCGACGCTGGTCATGTGTGTGTGATGCGTGTGACGTACAATAACAGAAGCTTACGCTATTAAACTAGTAATCTGACTCGCGCAGAGGGAGAAATAAACGAATAGTTGAAATAAAGTCGTTATTTTTGTTGTTTTTTTGCGCACAAAAGTGTTCTCGTCGTTTGATAAACTTAAGATTGAGCCCCTGTAGTCACTTGGACTATTTTAACGATGTCTTTAATGACTTTTCGAGGACAGCAAGAGCCAGTCCCTCAAGAAGCCTATGGACTGTATGCAGGAGCGATTTTAATATCTTAAATATCTTAATTTGTGTTCCGAATATGAACAGGTCTTACAGGGTTGGAAGAACATGAGGGTGAGTAAATACTGACTAAATTTTCATTTTTGGGTGAACTAACCCTTTAAGAGGCTAAAAAAATAAAAAAATAAAAAATGAGCTCAATGTTAAAATTGACCGGAGTTCTCATTTTAATTGGTACCCTCATGTATAGAGGTAGCAGTCAAATAATTATTAATTCTCATCCAGGCACCACAACAATAAATTATGTATAACTAACTGAATGCATTGAAATGTACAGTATACTGTAAAAAGAAAATACTGAAAATTATATTGCTGTTTTTAAAAAGTGCTATCTCACAATATACCATGTGTTCAGTGCTTTTTTAATGATATAAAGGATTCATGTTGATATTTTTCATATTGGCACACTATTTACATGTATTGCTGGCTATGTATGTACATAGCATTACATAGAAATTAGATGAGCAAGAAAGTATGAATACAAAAAAAAAATGAAAATAAAGATTTGCTCTCCATTTATTCTTATTTAAGGGAGATGAAAATAGGATGGTCACACTTTATATTAGGTGTCTTTACGATCTTACATAATACAACAACAACAACTACAACAAAAAAAAGTTAAACAATTGCATCCCAAAAGACTTGATATGGGTAAGTTAGGGGACAGGTTTTGTTGTACAAATAGGTTTAAAGGTTGGTTAAGGGGTAACAGCATAATTATAGATGTAATTAGAGAAATGAATTAAAGTTGTAATTAGCAGGCTTTTTTATATTAAATGCTAAAACCTAGTAGATAAAAATACCATGGTATTTTTTTTTTTATATTAAATGCTAATACCTAGTAGATAAAAATACCATGGTAATAGGTTTAAGGTTATACACTCTTCTATTAATTGGGATTTTTAAAGTTAACTCTTGTGCATGGTGTGCAGTTGTGCATTTCCATATTTTTTTAGCATGAAATCCCTAGTGTAACTTCTTAAGCTGAAGTACAAGTATTTTGTCGTTAATCTTTAGTCACTGCTACAAGTTCAAGTGTTTACATGATGGTTGTGGTTAAGTACATTTTATAGAGACTACTACAACTCAAGTATCATCCTGCTGTGAACCCAAAGGACTCTTTTGAAAGTGAGGTGACGTCTTCTTCAGCACTGAATGGGCAGTGTGTATGAGATGTATCTTGTGGACTATTCAGAGCGCCGTTTTGTCAGTGGCATGGCAGCCTGGCAAGCACTTTCTGCTCTCCTACTTCTTCCATAGCCGTGGGCACATGCACTGAATGGAAGTGACAGTGACCGTCGTGCGCTACTGGAGAAAGATACTTTGCAGCTCTATATATCGAATATTCCCCAGGCTCTCAAATTTCAGTGATGAGAGGTGTGTGACAGAGCAGATCCACATGTTTGCGGGTTCTCATTTGCTTTGGAAGCATTCCCCTAAAATCTGAGGAAACTGGTACTATAGGTTGAAAATAATATTTTATTGAATATTGACAAGATTTAAAGACTCCCAGCAAGGTATTTTGCATTTAAAATGTCTAATAACCATCCAAACACAGCCCTGATGGGCAAATTTAAAAGACATCTAACACAGAACATCAACATGTCAAAGAAATTAAATCAAAGGGTTTGTAATCAGTAATGGCTTTTCTTAATACAAAAACAAAATACAAAAAAAACGACATGTAGCTAAATTCAAGGTATTGGCTGGAAGTGGGTTACTCATAGTCGGACTATTGAGAGTAGAGTCGTCACATGCCGATTTGGTTGGGGTTTTGTGTGGGGATTCGGACATTCATGCTCCATGTGTTTGTTTTCTGTTGTGAATGCAGAGGATGAGCTTATGCTCGTTCTCTTGCATAAAGTTCTGTCTTGTCGTGTTCTTGTGCCCTTTCGAGTTCATGTTTGCATCGGTCACGTGCTTTGAAGTCATGTCATTTTTTGTCTTGTGCCGGTAAGCACATAGCTTGTGTTTTACATTAGCTCTGTGCTTTCATGTTGTCATGTTCTGTGGCTCATGAGTGTTCTTCATGTCTCATTTTGTGTGAGCATGTGTTTTACTGGCCATGTGCTTGTAATTTTTGTCATGTTTGGTCATGTGGCTTGTCATGTGTTTTCCTTTTGCCATGTGCTCTCCTGTCGATTGTGCCGACTCCCATCTTGTTTCCTGATTATTGGTTCTTTTACCCCACCTGTACTTCCTCGTTACCTGCCTTGTTTGCTCCCTATTTATTCTCCTTGTGTGTGCAGTCATGTGCCGGTTCATATTATTTATTTATTTATTTATTTTTTATTATTAAAATAAAACCCATCAACTCTTCTGCACCTGAGTCCCCGCGCTCTTTTCACCACCCCCACACTTGACAGTCGAGTTTAAAAAAAAAAGAGCTTCCTCTCTTTGAAAGACCAGCAGCCGCCACTGCAACTGTTGTACAAAATCTGCATGCCTTCATGCCTTAGAAAGTAAAATCCTTTTTTATTATAATTCTAAAAATGTCTATCTTCAGGTTGTGGTACATGTACCTATTCCAGGGAATTCTTTACCGATTTGTATAAAAAAAAAAAATAAAAAAAGTTACTAAAAAGTTTTTTAGAATAAAAGACATGTTAATATACAAGTATTAAATGTGATACATCAGGCTTTTGAGCAATGTTTATGTTTCATAATCATCATTGTATTGCATTGCAATATACAGTATGCTTTGCCTAGTCTGTTATACAGTTATACTGATTGCATTGTTTTGCATTATAAGTTATAATGATTTCATCTTAATTTTTGACCATTTAAATATCCAGACCTGCACCAAATAGCACATTTGCTTGGTTTGGGCATCTGAATAAAATCTGGGTATTTATTTAATTAATTTATTAAGTTATTTTTTGTCATTGAGGATGAACCTCATATTATTCTATATCACTATATAAGCCATAGAGCCTGATGTATCAAATTATTATACTAAAAAAAAAAAAAAAAATCAGATTTTTCAGCACAGTCTCATCCCAAGACGTAATATAACTGACGTCTTGGGACGTCTTTTGACCATACGTCAACATCTGCCTTTTTAGGGTACCCTTAAACGTCGG
>NW_024121410.1:4592284-4653574 GCF_016745375.1 Pimephales promelas
GCTATATCCTCCCTGGTCCTACTGTTGTAAACACTCACTTCTAGTCAGGTACTGAGGTGCTAATGTCACCCACCCGCACAGGTGTAAATATCATATCCCAGACAAGCAGAAGACAGCTCCACCGCTGATATTATAAAGGCTGCTTCCGAAGTCTTTGCTTGTTAGGTAAACGCCATTTCCTCTCTCCCTCTCACTCTCTCTGCGTGCCCCCAAGCTGCGCAGATATCTGACTCTTTCATATTATCCCAGCAGCGGGGGAAAATGTCAGCACTCAAATAGTAGCTAATTAGATGAGGCTGTCTTGTAGCCCTGGCCATCTCACCCTTCATCTGAGGCTATGAGGGAGCTACAGAAATGTGAAGGACTGGGAAAATGTAGACCCATTTACTAAGCCAATCTTCTCTGAATGGATTAATTTCATCAGACCGTTTATTGTTTGTTTGTTTTTCTAAATAAAAAAATAGGTCAATATGCACAATTGGATGATGAATGTTCTAAGGTGTGCAATTATTTTTTTTCAGTTATTTGTAGTTCCAGGCAGGTCTTAACCGCATTATAGTTTCATATCACTTTGCATAGTTAACTGTAATAACGGAAACTAGGAAACATTTATGAAACAAGCCCGAGAAGCTACTGGGCACCTTCGGCAAAAGAAAAAGAAAGAAATGAAGCTTGATCCAAGTCAACCGGGAATAGATGGGGTCACTGGGGAAAAAAAACGGGGGTCACCTCACTCTCTCTCTCTCTCTGGGTGGATGTTGAGGGAGTGCGTGTGTGAGAGACACGTGTGGGAGAGCATGTTGCATTTTTCAAACTGATTTAGGGCTGCAACTAACGATTATTTTAATAATCGATTAATCGGACGATTATTTTTTCGATTAACCGATTAATCGGATAAAAATTATGTTTAATTTTTTTTTTTATTATAGCCTAACTAAATAAACCCCTAAATCAGGGTTGTGGCGAGCAGGGTGAGGCCTCATTGATCTGATAATCACTATTTTGTGTGTTAAAATCTACTTAATACAGACAACTTCATTTTAAAGAAAAACAACAAATAAAATATATGATTTATTGTTCTATTCTTTCTTTCTTTCTTTCTTTCTTTATTTATTTATTTTTATTTTATTTCTTGTCTTTGAAATATTCTGGGAGGGTGTTTCATCTTTCTTTATTCTTAGTTTTTTTCGGCCTCTTTGGCGTCAGTATGGCGTCTCCCATGGGGGGGGAACTAGTGCGGTTTCCCTCCGGAATGGGTTTAGGTGTGTACCGGAGCAGACTGCTTCGATTGAGGACGTGTTGATTGTAGTCGGTGATCAGGTTGGTAACGAAATATAAATTCGGCTTCGCGTATGAACAAAGCTGTTGTGGTTTTTTGAAGACTGAACAGATTGTTAATCAAATAATTGAGAATGGACTTTGGGTGAAGGGGATGTTTGTGGCGGCAACTCCGTTAATATGCACCGGCTAAAGTGATCGTTTCAAACGTCCCTCCGTTTATTAAAAATGAAGCGATCGTTAAAGAATTATCTCGTTTTGGGAAATTGGTTAATCCAGTTAATGGTACCTTTGGGATGAAAAAAATCCAGCTTTAAAGCATGTTCTTTCATTTAGAGGGGAAGTTCACATGTTTTTATAAATTCGCAGGATAAAACTCTGGAAGCGTCGTTTAGAGTAAATGATGGAGATAGTTCCTATAGCGAGCACTGAAAGCTTACGGTGTTTTGAGTATGGCGATATCGGCCATAAAAGATTCTCGTGCCCACATAAAAATAGACCAGAGGAGAGTCGGAATGCGGAAAATTAACCTACAATTGAGAGTGAGGTTGATCAGAATCAACCAGCAATGGAGAGTCAAGCTGATCAAAATCAGGAGCAGGGAAGGTTTCAGAAGGCCGAGTCGTGGATACAGGAGATGAGGTGAGTGCAAATTCTAGTAAATTTGCTGAGGTTTTTTTCCAGAAGAGCAGCCTGGTTGTAGTAACTTGTAGTTGCTTCTTTTTTCTCGCTCTCTCTCTCTTACTCACTCGTCAGACATACGCACACGGAACACACGACACCGCTCGAACCTTCCGAAACATAGTAACGTTATTTCATAAAGTTGAACTGAATTACAAGGACATTCGTGGGCTTCATTGCACAGGTTTTGCCGCTTTGCTTGATGTTATTACGTTACTCTTGCTTGCAGTGCGCGTTCTCTCCCGTGGGAACTTTCCTTACAAATGCTTCACGGAGACATTATTTATGTCTTTTGGAATACAGTTGGCTTGGCTTATATATTAAAACTATGAAAATCACTGAGAAGGCTGCTTTCATTTTAAAGTAGGATACTAACACGCGCTTTGTGAAGAGTTTTTTGTTTTATATTTTGAAGCTGTATTATTTTATATAGCCTAGGCTATTTAAAATTCTTAACATGTAATTGGTTTAATTAAATGGTTTTTTTTATATTTATTTTTTAAAGTATGTGTTTTTGCACATGTATACATATTTTAAGATTAATTAATGAGAAAAAAAGTACATCGGATCATGAGCTGCCTAAAGATTCCCATCCAAACTGTACAATCATTTATTGCTTTTCTTTGTCGACTAATACAGAAGGTAAATAACTTTTTTTTTTTAAATCACATATTAAATCGCAATCGCAATATTGGTTAAAAAAATCGCAATTAGATTATTTTCCATAATCGTTCAGCCCTAGTTTTGGTAATGCTTTTATTTCATGGATTAGATATTTCATGGATTAGTGCCTGGAGGGTTAAGCATGCCTATTAAAGTCCGAAGGGGAATAAGGCGGGGTTGCCCTCTTTTGGGCCCGCTCTAAAGTTTAGTGATTGAAACTTTATTGTGTAAATTAAGAACTTGTTTAAAAGGTTTATATATTGAAGAGTCATGTAATGAACCAATGAAACTTTCTGATGACCTCACTGTGATAATAAAGGATGAAGAAATATACAAAGTATATTAAGTTGTATTCAGTGCTATGAAAAGGCTTCATCGTCCGAAATAAATTGGGGGAAAAGCGAAGCTCTATGGTGCGGAACCACAGGTTCAATACCAGCATTGCCTGGAAATGTTGAATGGAGTAGAGATGGTTTCAAATTTTTAGGGGTCTTTTTAGGTTCAGAATTGTATAAGACTAAAAATTGGGATGGAATAAGTACTTGTCCAAGTGGAAATGGCTACTTCCTCGACTTTCGTACAGAGGAAGAGTCTTGATCGTGAATAATCTTATTGCGTCTTCATTGTGGCACAAAATGGCCGTTTTGGACCCTCCTTGTAATTTCATCAAAGAAATTCAAAGACAATTGGTTAACTTCTTTTGGTCAGGGCAGCACTGGCTGAGAGCAGCTGTCCTGTATTTACCGACCTGTGAAGGAGGACAAAGACTAGTTGAATGCAGAGTCGCTGCTTTTAGACTACAGGCCGCTCAAAGACTGCTGTATAACAGGCACGTCAGCTGGACAGATGTAGCCTGTGGATTGTTGAGAAAAGGAGGACATTTGGGACTTGATCGACATCTCTTTCTAATGGACCTTGATGGAGTGGACTTGACTGGTTTAATGCCGTTTTATAAGACGATGCTTAGAGTTTGGAAAGTTTTTTCAAACTCTCGAAAACAAGGGTCTGTCGTTGGTTTTTGGGGTAAAGAAGAACCTATCATTTATAACCCTGTGCTCTCTGTGAAAAGTTTAAACTCTGTTTCCATGAGAAATGCTCTTGTAAGAGCAGGTCTCACTAAGCGGTCATGTTTTCTGGAAAGGGATGGGTGGATAGCACCAGAAAGTATTATGACAAAGATTGGTGAGAACTCCTTGTGAAGGCGTTTTTCTGAGAGGCTTTTAACTGAAATTGTGGCTGCTGTACCTTCTGATTTTAAATGTGCTCTGGATCAAGAGTTATCTGAACAAAATGATTATGACACTGTTAAAGACTTTCCAGAACTGGAAGTAAAAGCTGGTATTTCGTGGCAGGAAGAGGAGGGAAAACTGCTCACTTTTAGTACTCCAGAACTGAAATTCTTTCATGAGTTCTGCAAGAAATCCATTTCTGTGTGAAAGTGACGCGTGTTCAAGAATTGAAACTGGTACGTGAGTCAAAATGGCTGGAGATATTTGGAATAGATACCTCACCCAAACGCAGCTGGAGAATTTTGTATAAGGTTCCCACTGATAAAAGAACTGGCGATTTACAGTGGAGGATTATACTTGGAATATTAACCACAAATAGGCACAAAGCACTTGAAGTGAAACTGATACTTGCCCTTTTTGTTCAGAGACTGAAACTATCTTTAATTTGTTTTCAGAGTGTAACAGATTAGAGACACTTTTCCAGATGTTAAAAGAGTGGTGTGATATGTTGGGTCATATTTTTAGCCAACAAGGTTTTATTTATGGTCCTAAATATTATTACAAATCCAGGAATGTTGATGTTTTTTAAATTATTTGTATGGTAGGGCTGCAACTAACGACTATTTTAATAGTCGACTAGTCACCGACTAATCGGATAATTATTACATTTTTCTAAAATTTAGCATGGGATTGATTTAATTCTGTGGAAAATGATAGTAAACACAAGAAAGAAGGGGGTACTTCAATGAAAAATGCGAACTTTGCAGCTGATAGGCCGATTCATACTAAAAGTAAATAAAAATGCCCTGTCTAAAACCAATTAGGCACAGTGCTTGGTCAGTATAGACATAAATGCAGTAAATAGAGAAACTATCATTTTTATAAAGGACAGGCACATTTGTTTTACAAGAAAAAATAAGTTAAAATCAAGTAAACATTTTATTCCTGTAAACCAGGGGCAGGCACATTAGCAGCAATAAAACAGTAAACAAAAATATTAAGTGCATTTTGTAAGATACATTCAGTGGTCAATCTGTTGCAAAAGAACTTTACTACTCGTGATCCAAAACAAAACGTATTGGCTTCCATGTTTTTTACCGTATTTTCCGCACTTTAAGGCGCATCTTCAATGAATGACCTATTTTAGAACATTTTTCATATGGTGCACCGGATTATGAGGAGCATAAGATACTGCAGTCACACGTTTGACTGGGTTTGCGTTATGCATCCACTAGATGTGCTAAAGGGAATGTAGCGAGTGCACGACGCCGGAGGTGAGGCGTTTATTAGTGTGAGCGTGCCGGGGCGTGCACGTAACTTACATTCGCAGCCTGACTCATATGAGTATTCAATGTGCGGCGGCTCGCTGACAGCAACAGCTGGCTGTTTTGAATGAGACGACCCGTTACTGTGAACGGGGAGCGCTTTATGAAAATTCTGTGACACGCCAACGCATTCTCATCCTTTAGCGTCATATAGAACGCTATATGACAAAACGGCGCTATACTACGCACATGGCACCCGTTATCGTTAATATAACACGTGCTGTGATAGGTTGGTTTAGCTGTGGGGTAGGGTCGGGTAGTCTCATATTACGCTAAAGGATTTATGACAACTTGGGTTCGCGTGAATATTAACGATAAAGGGTGCCATGTGCGTAGTATAGTGCCGTTTTGTCATATAGCGTTCTATGTGACGCTAAAGGATGAGAACGGGCTGGACGCGCGAACAGCGCCGGGGACAGTGTGTCTGTTAAGAGTGAGCGCTCGTGAGCAGGAGACATGCATAACCTGATTTATACGAGGTTGAAATGGCCGTGTGACAAAGGAGGCATAAGATGGACACGAGCGCGAGTTCACGGGCAAATTTAATAACGCGGGGCGTTGTTAACTAACTGATCCATATATAAGGCGCTCCGGATTATAAGGCGCACTGTCGTTTTTTGAGAAGATTAAAGGCTTTTAAGTTCGCCTTATAGTGTGGAAAATACGGTAAATCTTACAGAGGCGAGTCAAACTCCGTTTCATTCAACTTCACCGAGACCATGCATCACCGAGGTGCTGCCGTGATACGCAAGGACTGCTTTGCATGATACAGGTAATCTTTTTATTCACCTCATCCAGGCTAAAATGCTCTCAAACTTTAGATGTTTTGGTATGTGCAGCTGCTCCGTTGGACACCGCCATTTCTGTATGTTATCGCTCAGCAGAGAAGCTAATGCCCAAGTGCGACTCGGCAGAGGTTGTAATGAAGAGAGATGCCTTGGTCGAAAAAAAAACCAAAAAAACAAAAAAAACATGTCTGGCGAGTGGCGACAACTTCGACTATTTCAATTATCTATTTTTGTCGGCAATCGTTGCAGCCCTATTGTATGGACAAGCGAAACTAAGTATATGGCTGACAAGAAAAGCTAAGATTGAAGGAAAAGGTTCCATCAATATTGTTTTAACATGTAAAGGTCTGATTTCTGCTCGTTTAACTTGCCTACTACAAACTTGTTGGAAAATTGGTAATTTTTGAGGAAGTTTGGTGTTTAAACGGCATTTTATGCAAGATAAGTGATTGGTGTTTAGAAAAGAGATGTTGTAAAATTTAATTAATTTTTTTTTTTTAATTTAATTTAGTTTTTTTTTTGTTTTTTTGTGTGTGTTTAATTGTTGATTAACGTTAATCTATCTTTTAACTATAAATTAAAGGGTTTTGAAAAGTCAAAAAAGTCTCTCTCTCTCTCTCTCTCTCTCTCTCTCTCTCTCTCTCTCTCTCTCTCTCTCTCTCTCTCTCTCTCTCTCACATTTAACTCCATTAGTCTGCTATCAGTGACTCAAACCTCCGTTACTAGCTTTAAAATTACATTTTGGAATTAGCAATGGAGGCTTGGGAAAGAACTTTTTTTTTCTCATGAGTAAGAAATTAGTCCTACACACAAGAGCGTTTTAATGACAAAAAACTTGACAAACGTCTAGAAATACATTATCTGAACAATGTTTCGAGATGTGGTAACAGTAGTATAATCAGAATATTTGACTCCGGGCCATTGAATTATTCAAAAAAAAAAATGCACACCCAACTCCAACTTGCGTCATGACCGAGTTACCATCTCGGGTAGCATTATTTTTAGAATATTTCAATGGCCCGTCAGCATTTTTTTTCTTATATAATTAATGTTGATGAAAATAATAATAATTAAAAAAAATATATATATTGATGATGAGTATTTCAGCTTCTTCCTTTCAATTCTTTGCCACCTCCTCTGGTATCAGAATATATCTTATCTGGTATTACTCAACTAAAAAATACTTCTTGAAAAACCAGACTTAATTTGTGTTAAGTAATTAAGATAAATTTTTGTTTTTAACCTGAACCCATAAGAACGCCAAATCTACAAAGGGCTTCAGTGCCTCTTCATTTAAAGCTTAAAGATCATCATCTATTATTAGAAACAGCAAGTCAACATCTCTTTGCTAATATCAACTGTCAATCTCCCCATGGATTTTCTGCTGCAGTCGCACAGTTCAAATTTATCACAGTAATTTCCCTGAACTGCTTCCAGAAAACGAAAACCATTGAAATGAATAAAATACAGGTTAACAACAGTAAATAAGTTGTAAGTCATTTTCAAGAACGTTCATCCAGGCTGAACCAGTCGGTGGTCTGCAATGATGGATTGATTTGAACTTTCCAACATGCTCTTTTAGCAGAAATTGGCTCAGGCTTTTAAAGCTACATTCAGTCTGATTACTTGAATGGTCACATAGTTCTAATTAAATGCTACTCAATGGGTTATATAACTCTGGCCTTTTGAACATTATAACATTTGGATTTTGGAATTGTGTGAATTTGTTTAGAAAGGCATTTGACTTAAAGGAGTAGTTAAAAAAAAAAACAACTTTTTTACTCACCCCCATGTCATCCAAGATGTCCATGTCATTCTTTCTTCAGTCAAAAAAAAAAATTAAGGTTTTTGATGAAAACATTCCAGAATTTTTCTCCATTTAATGGACTTCATTGGTAACCAAACAAGGTTTGACAAGTCCAAAAGACAGTTTCAGTGCAAACTGCACACTGTTCAAAGGGATTTTGAAGGGATCTGGAAACTGCAAACGATTCCAGACGATTAATAAGGGTCTTATCAAGCGATACAATCGCTTGTTTAAAAAAAAAAAAGTTTAAGTTTGAAGTTTTATAAGCTCAAATGGTCGCCTTGCTCTGTTCTTTGATGCACGTTCGTGACTCTCCTGTTCGAAGTTGTTCATCAAAATGAATGAATCTTTTTTCGTGTCATTTGGTTCATTCAATGAACGAAATGAACGAATTGACTCGGAAAAAGATTTGTTCATTTTGATGAACTAGTTTGAACAGGAGAGTCACAAACGCGCATCACAGTACAGAGCAAGGCGAACATTTGAGCTTATAAAACTTAAACTTTATTTATTTATTTTTTTAAATGAGCAATCGTATCGCTTGATAAGACCCTTATTCATTGTCTGGAATCGTTTAAAGCCCTTTGAACAGTTTGCAGTTTGCACTGAAACTGTCTTTTGCACCTTGAACCATTTGGTTACCAGTAAAGTGCATTATATGGAGAAAAATGCTGGAATGTTTTCATCAAAAACCTAAATTTCTTTTTTCGACTGAAGAAAGAATGACATGGATATCTTGGATGTAGACGTGCCGGTATTCGGTAATGTGATAAATCGTGGTAATGAATATGCTTGATATTGTTATCACACAGAGAAAAATCACAGAGCAAAGAGGACACTGACACTGACAGACTAGACAGAGCAGGTTACTTTTGATATGAAAGTTGTTATTGATAAATCAGCTCTTAGGTTCTGATCACAGATCATTGCTCCTCAATTCAAGTAAACCGATCATGTTACTTTAGTTTTTATTTAAAGATACAGTACAACTTACCGAAAGGTATATTTACTTATACATAATAACGATCAATCTGTGTTTTTAAACACGGAAAGAGGTCAGTAACACTGCAGGAGAACAGTTGTGTCACAAAACGTTACATTTACCTCAGAAAAGCCATTTAATGACCAGCACATTAGTTGACTAGAAAAAAATAGCAAGGAGTATTTTGCTAAATATTATATTTAATGTCTCCCTGTATGTTTACAGCATTTTGTGAGATTTTTTTTTTTTCTTTAGAAACATTAACAGACTTGGGCCTACCTAATAGTTATCCAAATGAGTCAATATTGAATTAAGACTGAAAACAAATCCAAGAATTTAATTGAATAATACAAACAGTAACCTACCAGTCACTGTACACGTTGTAACATGTTGTCACTAAAATTTCAACAATTCGGTTTAGTTACCTTATGTTTTGAAAATCACAATTACACACTGTGATGCAAGTTGTTTTTTGTTTTTTAGAGACCCACAATGCATCTGTTTTTCTTGAGCATTAAAATATAATTTCATTAAAATACCGTGATAATACCGTATACCGTGATAAAAGCTCAACCAATTAACCGCAGCATGAAAATTTGATACCGGCACATGCCTACTTGGATGACATGGAGGTGAGTAAATTATCAGCAAAAGTTTTTTTTTTTTTTTTTTAAAGTAAACTACTCCTTTAAATCTGTTTAGTTGTTTGTAGTCTGAACAGCCAACACGTGAAACAAGAGAGTAATGTCTCAGTCTGATTAGATTTATGTAGATCACTGTGTAGTAAATAAATCCACGGTTTCAGACATATATGTATAAATGTGGAAAATGTCTGACATTTACGTTCCAATTTGAGCTCAAAACCATGACAAGATGTCTTGATAGACATAAGTCGAGGCTAATGGGCTATATGCACGCATAAGTTCTGCATTTGACGTAAGGATGCTCGTCCATTTCCGGTTGTGTAGATGAAAGCGGAGGAAAACCGGAGAAAACGGGATTATGGCAGAGTCTTCAATATTTACTGTCCTCCCGTCTTTGAAACGAAACGTACATACGTTTAGATGTAATTTTATATATAGTTATGTTTATTTAATATAATTTTAAAAAGAAGCATAAACACAACGAGGGGTGTCTGTTTTATCTGTTTTTGTGACTAACGTTTCATTAGTATAACCATGGAGTATAAAATTCAATATAAATTCTCGGTATTGCATTGGACTCTACGATCGGCGGAAGTTATCGAGCATCCTTAATCCTTCACCGGAAATAACGCCGTGCATAGAGCCCATTTTCCTGACATATTTTTTCCCCACTCTGTTGCTGTTGAATGAGATACTTGGCATTGTGCTGATGCTTTCAGCAGAACTATAGCAACTGATGTAAAAAGACTGGATATTAAAGGAATATTTCACCCCAAAATGAACATTTGTGTGCAGTGTGAACCATTAATATGGAGAGAAATGCGTAGAACTCAAACTTAAGGAGGTTAAATCACATGACGAGTAACATAAAGCTTGGCTAAAAGATCTACCTACCTATAACTGATCACCAAAAGCATCCAGCAATGAGGAAAGCCTCCATAAGCCTTTCCATACCTCCAGTCTAAAGCTGTTGGTTGATGAGGCACAGCTGGCTTCCTTCTTCAATCAGCTCTTTTTCAAAGGCGAACCATTTCAATGATTATCCCATGAGGAACGAACCAGCAGTATGGAAAAGGGTCCATTAAGACAAGCAATAAGCTCTTAGACAGTATGGCTAGAGCTTGTTTTAATGGCCGTAAGTACATTCAATTCGCATTTGATGATTTTCATTACATGTAGTAATGAGATTGGACTTTTAGCACTCATTATACCAATAATATTAGGCAGTCATTTTGCAGACACTTTCGGGTTCGGTCCTCCTAGAGTAGGCTAACAAAGGGTTAAAAGTCGTGACCAGTAAAATCATCATGATGGTTCAGCGTATGGGCTCAGATCAGATTCAATAACACTGCATAGGCTACAAATATTGGGTGAAATAGTTGGGATAGATTTTATTGTGATGGTCCACTTTAGACATTCTATTAACTAAAAGTAACTTTGCAACTACATGTCAACAAGGTGTTAGCTGTTAGGGTTCGGGTTAGTTAGAACAGTGGTTCTCAAAGTGGGGTCCGCGGACCCCTGGTGGTCCGCGAGCTAAAGCCAGGGGGTCCGCGAAATAATTTACAACCTAACGTTTTTTTCCATGCTATGAGTCATGTTTTCTTTATCATCTGAAAACATGCTGTTTATTCCTAAGTAACTTATATAAAGCATTTAACATAAAACAATACAAAGTAGACACTTAAAGTTTTCTATAGATAGATAATCTATGTCTGCGTCAAGTAGACTATTCGCTGCTGTTGATTTTGCGGGACGTGCATGCGCCAGAAAGGAGACAGAGAGACGGCATGAACCCGCATCCGGTTCTTTTCTGTATTTTTAAAAGGCATGACATTTTGTAGTCATTTATAATGTAGCCTATAAACAAATAAAAAAATGGACACTTTACCGTTTCGGATGATGCACTCTTGTCTTATCTATGACCATAAATAAGAGTTTTCCTGTTTCCACTGCTGAGGAAAAATTCCCATGTAATTGCGCCCCGGCGTCTCGCGTGCGCGCACAATAGTCAGTTCTAGCACTGCTACTGTAGATTTGACATTAGAAGTCTGATCATTATCAAAATAAAAGTGCATAGTGACAGGGCCGTACCCACAACTGAGGTTGCAAGGATGCACATCGCGATGATACTGACCTCTCTGAGGTGCTTCAGCAGACTAACAACGATAGCTCGTCAATGTCAAAATGTTTGAGTCGGAGTGAACTCAAAGTTCCCCGCACAACGTTTCAGTCAACGGTCATAAAGTGCGAGATAAGATGTAGGCCTTAATTAACATAAACTAAACAGCTGTTTTAGATAAAAGTTTTAAAAAACGACTGAAACAATCAGTTTGCAAAGTATTAATCAAGCTCAACTTTAAGAAAGGAAAAAGCAGGTCAATAGAAACATACTGCATGTGCCCATGAGATTAACATTATGGATTCATATATTTAACATATACTGTATGTTTTTTTTAGCTAATTACAGTAGCTCAAATTAACAACGCACGCACCTATTAAACATAATGCCATTATCATTGTATTTATAGGCTTATGGGCTTTATTTGTGTGCAGAATAGGCCTAATTATTGAAAACATTTCTCTTTTAAGGCCATTCCTGATTGGAATATGTGATTGTGTTTCGTGACATCTTGACAAAAAAAAAAAAAAAAAAAAGTATGCCACTGACTGACATGCTTCTACTAAATCTATAGTTATCCAATTGTGGGGCCTTAAAACACCTTAAAATGCACATGTGTAGATCAAGAACATCAAAAATTCCTAAGTGAGGGATCCTAAGTGATTCCTAGCAAGATCACTTTCGTTACCTCAGTAGGCTATTTAGAAATTCCTGCATAGTACCCTGGGTGGAGACCATTCATTTTGTGCAAAAATATTTCATTTGCCGCTCACACATTAACTTTGCGCTCAATAACTGTTATAAATATGAGGGGGGTCCTTGGAATTTTTTTTCCCCTGAAAGGGGTCCCTGGCACCAAAATGTTTGAGAACCCCTGAGTTAGAATATGTTGATGTTGACTCTAAAAAAAAAAAGGTTCTTCAGCGGTTCTTCAGGGGTTCTTTGCGGTGGTCATGGTGCTATATAGCACCACTGCCATTTAAAGAACCAGTTAAGCTCAGTTTGGTTCTTCAGTGGTTCTCTGGGGTGGTTAATTTGCTCTACGGCACCTCTTATGGTTCTACATATCACCATATGACAAAGTTTGGTTTCCCTATGATTACAAGCCAATGAACCATTTTTAGTGCTATTAGCACCATTTTTTAGAGTGTGTATATATATATATATATATATATATATATATATTAACACAACTCTGACTTTTTAAAAAATATATTATAAAAGTTAACTGTTTCATTTTCAATAGATGTCTACAAAATAATCAGTTCACACAGAAACCATTGTCTCCTATTCATAGGTTTATAGAGCAGCAAAGGAAACCATGCTTCAATGTGTTTCAATCAAGTCTATATTTGATACACCGATGATGATATGGACTTAGTTTCACATTTGAGGGAGGGCAGTAGGGCAGTATTATCATCATCATCATCATCATCATCATCATCATCGTCAAATAAAACCTTTAAAATCAACATTTATGTTTAAAACTTACTATCTGTTTGCATCTGTAGATTTCTTCTAAAATCACAAATTTAGATTTCTAAATTCCAGGGGGAAAGACTCTTGATGTAAGTCATTAAATTTAATTATAAGATTTAAAAAAAAACATTCCAGGATTTGTCTCCATATAATGGACTTCAATGGGAAGCAAACGGTTTAAGGTCCAAAAGACAGTTTCAGTGCAAACTGCAAACTGTTCAAAGGGCTTTAAATAATTTCAGAGAATGAATAAGGGTCTTATCAAGCAAAACGATCACTCATTAAAAAACAAAACAAAAAAACAACAACAACAAAGTTTAAGTTTTATGAGCTCAAATGGCCGCCTTGCTCTGTTCTGTGATGCACGTTCGTTACTCTCCTATTCAAACTCATTCATCAAATTGAACGGATATTTTCCCGAGTCAACTCATTCATTTTGTTCGTTGAATGAACCAAATGACTCAAAGAAAGATTTATTTTTAAAGTGAACACCTTTAAATTGATATGCACATTCATTCATTATCTCAATATAATTTTCTCAATAAAATGATATCAAGTTTGAGTCAATATCATCATCTGACTCAATACTCGATATCAATATAGAGTTTTATAAATGTTCGATAATATTTGAGTGCCAAAAGCGGAACAAAACTCATTTGAACCACACGCGCCTCACGGTCTGTTTATCCGCTCAAAATCCAAACGGCAGCGCGAGTTCACTAGAGCAGACGCACTTACTCTGATCGGCACTTTAGATACATTATTCAATAAATATATTTGTTTGACAGGGAAGCTGTGCGCAAACAGGAATATATATTATTTAAAATAAAATTTCAAAAAAAACACCCCAGGAAAAGGGGAAATTTCTCTGCAGGAATAAAAAGGGCAGGAGCTCAAGGCCCTTTTGATTTCTCTGTGTGCACATGCTTGTCCGCAATAGTTATATTTATTATAGATTCTGTTAATTGAACTAAATGCCTATAATGCTTTAATAAGTCTGTTTAGTTAGACATCATTAAGATTTGAAACAGAGCTAACAGCACTGTTTTTTTTTTGTTTTTTGTTTTTTAAATGACTGTTCAGTGTAATCTTTTGTAATCATTGAAAATCATCATCATGTTTGCATTTTAATATCATGTAAATAATAGATGTCTCCCTTTCTGGAAGCAATGAATCGTCCCATCCCCCGGCTTATGAAATCCTGTGAGCAATATTTTGATGCAATTTCAATTGCAATCAGACAGCCTGTTTTGGTGGATGTAAATCAGTGCTCATGATCAGAAGAGTGCTGATACATTTGTAAACAGAGGAAGCTGTTATGAACAGGTTAGATCAGTGTTTATCATTTCTAATATTATACTGAACAATGTGGGTCCTTGGAGTCAAAAAGATTTAGAACCGCTGGATTAGAATTATTTTAAGAGAATTTTTAGACAAAGTACTTTTGGTTCATGTTGTATACCATGCTTCACTTGGATGGTATACAATTAGTTATATAATATATAATGTTACATAATCTACAAGCATATGAAAATGTCAGTAACAGTGCTTTAGTACTCAAAGCTGCACTTATTTTACTGGTATTAATTTATTGGTATTTGACATAGCCTACTTTTACACAATCCTCACGTACTAAACTAATTTTTTTTAGTTTTTAGTTTAGGAACGCTGGGAATTTTTTGAAAATGTGGATTATAGGTAGCTCACAGGCAGAATAATAGGAATTAGAAAATGCACACACCATCCACAACACAGAGTAGAGTGGGATCTGGTGACTCCAGCAGTCAAGTAAAGGATGTTTTACACAGATTGTGATTGGCCGCCTCTCGTGTACAACCGATTTTGCATGCAGACAGTGTGGGACGCGTCAGTGTAAGCTCAACAAAGGCCTTCTGCTTCAGCTCAAACATGCTGCTTCTCAAACCAAGGCCATTTCTGAAAATATTACATTCAGTGTTCCATCTAAGAGGTTGTTAGAAAAAATTTAAATAATTGAAATATTATATCTTCAGAAAAGAGACAGCTGACAGTGAGTGTTATGATCTTCATGTTGTTCTGTAACATAATATACTTAAGGCTGCACTTATTTTACAGACATGGGGACATTTGGACATCTATAGTCCTTTTGACTCAAACCAGTGGAACAATATTTATTGGTTACACTTTATTTAGATGGTCAACTTTTGACATTCTACGATGTTTAGGCATTGCCCTAACTAACCTTAGGTGTTAGGGTTCGGGTAAGTAGAATAAGTTGACGTATAGCTGGAAAGTTACTTATAGAGCATCACAGTCCCACCCACAGCCCGAGAGAACGTTGGTGCCGGAAGTAAATTTCCCATTCCCATTGACGTTTTGTAAAACGTAAAACGTAAACGTAAAAAGTAATTGGGGCATTTACTAAGTAAAAATTAATCGCTAGTTTATACCACTAACAAGGCTCAAAATAGCCCCACACTAACACAGTATTATAATGAGGGTCCATACATGCAAAACGAAGCATTGAGAACTTTGTAAGTGTACAGACCGTTTAATAAGAAGATGCTTTATAAAGACAGTTCACTTCGTGTATAGACAGGAGCCATCTTAGAAAACAGTCACGAAGTCAAACCACGAACGTCGTGCTGCATGAGTGATCTGAACTGTATGAAGTTCAGCGATCTTCTGAACAGTGTGAACGGCGTTCGGGGATCGACTTATCGAGAATAATTTCTAAGATGGCTCCTGTCTGTATACACAAAGTGAACTGTCTTTATAAAGTATCTTCTTATTAAACGGCTTCGTTTTGCATGTATGGACCCTCATTATGTTACTGTTAGCGTGGGGCTATTTTGAGCCTTGTTAGTGGTATAAACTAGCAATTTCTTTTTACTTCGTAAATGCCCCCATTCCTAGCGTTTAGAGATAAAACTCTTTACATTCGATTATCATGAAAACAAATCTCAGAGAACGGTTGACTAGGTACCGATGTTATATTAGACCAAAGGTTCATTTTGCGCCGGAGTTCTCCTTTAAAGGGTGCCCTAAAACGTCGGATGTTGACTTATGGTCAGAAGCGTCAGCTAGATGACATCTTGGGATGAGAATGTGTTGGACGTGCGACCAATGAACTGGCCCTACGACATTACACCATCTTGAGTCTTCACGGACCTTCGCGGTTTCGTAAAACCAGACAGTTACACGACTTCCACCAATCAGATTCATTACTGTGGGATTGTGGGATTGTTCAGGATTGTGGGTAATGACGTACTTATTCAAGACACAAATTAAAGGCATTTGTCTTAAAACAAGGTTAGTGCCCCATGAACTTTTGGCGTTTATATGAGCATATATAATCGCTTAGTACAGCCGTAGCTGATTTTAAGTCTACCATGTATGGTTACGTTTTTATGGCTTATATCTCAAATGTCAATGGAGAAATTGTATTGAATTCTTACTTCCGGCACCGGCTGTGGGCTCTATAGTCCCCACTCTATTGTCCTGTGATGCTCTATAGTCAATAGAATGTCTGTTGGGGGACCACCATTACAACAAAGTGTTTGCAGAAATTATGCAGACAGTTAGTTACTTACTTAATACAGGTGTGACTTACATAATTTACTTACAGCTTTTATATCTGGGCGGATATCAGAGTATTTGAGTCATGTGAGTTCGGTTATACAGTTGAATGCGGTGTGTGTGGACATTACCATGTTAAGGACGTGTATACGTATACATGATTGACAACCGCATTGTGTTGCTGTGCGAATGTGGCCGTGGTGGCAAAATTACAAATAGAATGTCAAGTGGACAATCAAAATAAAGTTGTATTTATTTATTTGTGTGTTTTTGGAGCTTAATAGCAAAATGGTCAGTACTCTCTATGAACTGACTTTTTTGGAAACTACATTTGTGGAAATACATTTGATTATACGCTGGAGAAAGTCAAGATGGTTTGAAAATACTGCAAGTTCAGCTGCAAATTAGTTTGTTCTGCATTCGACAGATAAAAATGCCTTGCCATGTGTTTATTTAAAAGGAATTGGACAAATGCATTCGTTTAAATTTTATGTTGATTATTTATGTTGAGTATTATATCCTCATAAAATGTTAAAACATTCTTGTAAGGAGTTCAAGGACTGACACTCTTTTGTTGTCAAACAGCAGCACTTTTTGAAACCTGGAGGCAGGAGAGTGTTCCTCCCACGCACACGTTTAGCATCTGCATCCCCTAGTTACCAGTTGAGACTGAGAGGTGCTTTTACTTTTGTTTTGGGGTATGTTGTCAATTCTCTGCAGGCCATTTCTGCAATGGAACAAAAGGCTGCATCGTGGTGCGCCGGCACTCAGCTTTACAGCAGGCAATTTCAGCGTCGCTCAAAGGCACAGCAATAAACTGTCTAAATATTCAAGCCCACAGATGCGTTTTCTATTTCATGGACTAGGGAGGTTCAAAGACGATCTGAACAACAGATTCTTAACTTTGATTTCATGCCGTCATGCTACTTTGCTTCGTCAGTTATTATACTGTAGCTTTCATACCCTCTCACTCATGAATACAAACGCTTTTCTCCAGCGGATCAAATAACAATAACTGTGATAAGTTTCATATGATTTTACATACTCTACAGCAGAGTTCGGAAATTAAGTTTGGCATCAGGCAAAAAAAAAAATAAAAAATAAAAAATGTGCGCCACTGCCTGGTGGCCCAGAACCTAGTCAAAGGATAATTGAAGTAATTAATTGATGAAAAATGCAACTAGAATTGCCTGTGACAGACTGTTACAGTGCCTTTTGTAACTGGTAGTGAGCTGTTACTGTGTGATAAATCCTGTTGTAGGACAGTCATTAAGAAAAAGCCAAATTTGTCTGGTGGTGTCTGGGTTTTACACTGGATAAATGAATAAAGCAGACGCGTAACCTGGCAAGTATCTTCATTCACCAACTTGCAGCACACCTTGCTAAAACACACATATTTGGGAGATGCGGAATGGATAGAAATAACTAAAAAATAAAATAAATAAAAGAGGACTTGAGTAAGCCCATTAAAGCATGTTGAGTCATGCTCTTAACAAACTATGTTTTTTTTTTCAATATTGTGAATAATAAATGTGTATAATTTTAATTTGCTTGTTACACAATGGAGCTTAACTTATTGTAATATGTATTTTGACATAGTCTACTTTTACACAATCCCTGGCATCCTGTGAACGCAAAGCCAAGGGGTGTTTCTCAATGTCAAGGAATGGATACTTCCTTGGCAGGACGGGTCCTTCCAAGTCATTTCCTTCAGAGGCTAGGCAAGGGTCCTCTTTAGCATATCGAAGAACATGTAAATGGAACAGGCTAGCAAGTGCACGTCATTGCGTCATTACATCAGTGAAAGGTCCGCTTTGGCGCTGCAAAAATCATAGTGCTGGTGTACTGCACTGTTTAAATACACTTGACAGTCGTTATTTTTTTCTTGTCAGTCCTCATAGAAATAAATAAATAAAGTATAAGGGATAATGTATAACCAGGCAGTTGTTTTAGTGAATTCAACCCCGCAAACTCTAAAGCAGAGGCAGCCTGAAGGGGTTATTCGCAACCGCCTCGCTATTTTCCCACTTATAACATATACCTACCAAATAAATCAATAATTTAACACTAAATATTTATTTAAAAACGAATTTATTCTTTCAAAAACGATTACCGGAGTGAACAGAACTACCTCCATAGCAACATAATCTAGCTGTTAAAACATGCAATTGTAAAATATGTGACCAACAAAAAAAGGCTATAACGTTATATGAAGTAAAAATTAAAAAGTTATAATCACTAGTAAAAGGGAACAGCTTTAAATCCCCTCAGAAAATTTGAGCCGATATGTTAAATAGTTTAACAAACATTAAATAAATGGCTAAACTGAAATAGTACTTTCTTACATTTGAAAGCATATTGCCGTTATCACTCCGACTCCGCTAACGGTCGACATTTTTTAGTTTTTGAACAAGACAGCAAAGCGCATAGGATTGTGGGTGATTTAAGAGCGCGAAGGCTACACATATGCATCCTTTCCTGTGTATGGGATATTTTCCAAACGAAGGACTCAGTCCTTGGTTGAAATTCTGAGGATCCTCGACATTGGAACAGTCCTTCGACGGACGTCGATGACGTAGCATCCTCGAAATTCCGGCTTCCGAGGATCCTTCCTTGACATTGAGAAACGCCTAAGGTGTCTTATCTGCAATGAAGCGATCCACAGACTCTTTTGAATGTCTTTAAAAACTTTTCAAATTAAAAGCTCTGGATTCATCTCAAAAGAAAACATTGCTACGAAAACGTTCTCGTTTATTTTGAAGGCAAAATCAAAAAAAGACTAAGTTTTTCTGAGTAATTGTTGCTGCCATGACAGATTTGTTTCAGAACCCACCACTATCAAAATAATCTGGTGTGGACAAAATATTATTGCTGGCGGGCAAGTTTTGGCCGCCTGTTGCCGACCTCTGCTCTACAGCATAAACGGTCATCATCGTGTCATTGGATGTTCTGCTGCATTTTTTGGAAATGTGGATTGTAGGTGGCTCACATGGAGAATAATAAGAATTTAAAATGGACACACCATCCACAGTATTCTTTGACCATGAACTCCCTTTCCGGTGTGTGGGATCTGGTGACTCCAGCAGTCAAGCAAAGGATGTTTTACACAGATTGTGATTGGCTGCCTCTTGTGTACAACCGGTTTTGCATGCAGACAGTGTGGAACGTGTCAGTGTAAGCTCAACAAAGGGCTTCTGCTTTAAACATGCTGCTTCTCAAACCAAGGCCATTTCTGTAAATATTACATTCAGTGTTCCATCTAAGTGTTGTTAGAAAAATTTCAAATAATTGAAATATTATATCTTCAGAAAAGAGGCCATACAGCTGACAGTTGTTGTTGTTGTTCTGTAATATAATACATTTAATAATCCAATCCATATGCTGTTTAATATTGCAAGATAAAAATAAATAAATGAATAAATAAATATTTTATGTTTTAATTCATTTAGAATTAAAGGAGAATTCCGGTTATTTTAACATTGGGCTCTTTTTTTTTTCTTTGTACATTTGGAGTGCTGTCATACTGACAAAAAACGACAAAAAATGGTGTTGCCTACACAGTTATCCTCTTTTTTAAAATTTGCACCCTGTTGACTTCAATGTGGCATGTTCTAAACCTGCTTTTAGCCTCTTAACATCCTTGATTTGTCATTACGAGTGCACAGCCGTGTGAGTGGTGTTAGTGACCACGGTCAATTTGACTGCAGTAGATATGAAAGATGTTAATAAAAATTATGTTAATTCAGCCAGCTCACATACCTGTTTTTACTTCCTGTTTTCGGTCGAAGTCCACAGTAGTCGATTGTCGAGTTTGTGTGTGATCATTAGTAACTAAATGATGTTCTACATCTGATTCGAATAAACTATCCATTTGAGCTGATATTCTCAGAACACCACACAGCACCGTCATCGGCTGACAGTCTGAATCTCCACTGTTGATTAGTTACCAATGATCACGTGCGCGAACTCGACAATCGACTACTGTGGACTTTGGCCGAAAACAGGAAGTAAATACAGGGATGTGAGCTGGCTGAATTAACATGATTTTTTTTTTTTTTATTAATATCTTTCTTTCACATTTACTGCAGTCAGATTGACCATGGTCACTCTTAAAAAACACCACTCACATGGCTGTGCACTCGTAATGACGAATCAAGGATGTTAAGAGGCTAAAAAATAAATAAATAAATAAATAAATAAATAAAAAATGAGCTCAATGTTAAAATTGACCGGAGTTCTCATTTTAATTGGTACCCTCATGTATAGAGGTAGCACTCAAATAATTATTAATTCTCATCCAGGCAGCACAACAATAAATTATGTATAACTAACTGAATATGCATTAAAATGTATACTGTAAAAAGAAAATACTGAAAATGATATTGCTGTTTTTTAAAAAGTGCTATCTCACAATATACAGCCAATTCTCACCCCAAGGCGTCACTTAACTGACGCCTTGGGAAGCATTTGGACATGCTTCAATATCTGACGCTTTAGGCGCCCTTTAGCGTCAGTTAGATGACGCCCTAGGATTGCGTGTACCCTACCCCCACCCCACACCTAAACCTAACCGCGTCCTCTTACTGACGCTTTCCTTTAGCGTCAGTTAGATGACGCCGTAGGATCGCGTCATGTAAGTGACGCTAAAAGGCGCCTAAAACGTCAAATATTGAAGCATGGTCAAAGGTGACGCCTTGGGGTGAGAATGCGTTGCAATATACCATGTGTTCAGTGCTTTTTTAATGATATAAAGGATTCATGTTGATATTTTTTCATATTGGCACACTATTTACATGTATTGCTGGCTATGTACATAGCATTACATAGAAATTAGATGAGCAAGAAAGTATGAATACAAAAAAAATGAAAATAAAGATTTGCTCTCCATTTATTCTTATTTAAGGGAGAAAATAGGATGGTCACACTTTATATTAGGTGTCTTTACGATCACATAATACAAAAAAAAAAAAGTTAAATAATTGCATCCCAAAAGACTTGCTGGCTGCTGCAATTGAGGTAGGATATGGGTAAGTTAGGGGACAGGTTTTGTTGTACAAATAGGTTTAAAGGTTGGTTAAGGGTAGGGTTGCCACCTTCAGTGAGGCAAAATAAGGGACACCCATACGCGAAATAAATAAATAATTAAATTAATTTTAAAAAATGTGTCAAGGGTATGAAACTGGTTATTTCAACATGACAACTTGACAGCTCAACAATAAACCAAGAGAAAACATGTGAGCTTGCAACAGAAAACATTTTATATTATTATTTTACTTATTTACTATATATATATATATATATATATATATATATATATATATATATACTGTATATATATATACTGTATATATATATATATATATATATATATATATATATATATATATATATATATATATATATATATATATATATGAACCAGTAATCATGTTTTTGACAATTCTGCATGGATGGGATATTTTTATTGTTTTTATTTACTCACATTGATTTTGAATTTCATTTTGAAATTGTTATGTAATTGTTTGTCTATTTTTTATTTAAATAATGTAGCACTTTTAAAACTTTCTTTTAATTGCCATAAAGTGTGTATTACAGATATGACCATAATTTAGTATGCATATATGATTAATATTTAATAATACCAATTATAATGTATTTATTAATCTGTTTAATAACATTAACAAATATAATAGCTGTCTACCAAGCTTTGACAAATGTATGGAATAGTATTAATGTTATATATTTATTTTTCAAAGAAAAAAACAACAACAAAAAACAATAGGCCTATACCGCATGTTCTCTAGACTCGTCACCATGGAAAAAAAGACACTAAAATGCATTCATGCGCAAATTAACTACTCTACCTTTTTCTTGTGAAATTGATTTTATTATAATTACTATTAGTAGCCTATTATCTATAGGCTACTATAAAATCCTTATTTGTTTATTCATCTATGTGTGGGTCTATGTAAAATTATGTCTGTTGATATGACTATTTGTATTATTGGTAAGAAAATCTATTTATGTATTTATTTATGTATTCAGACATATTATTCATTCTATAAGTAGCCTATTAAAGGATGACATTCTCTAGGTTTTTAATTTCTCCACAACATGCACATTTTTATTAATAAATATGTATTAAATATATATCTCTCTTATTTCTAATGATAACTTATTTAGGCTACTCATTGCCACTGACACTTTCCAGCCAAGTATTTGTTTCCTCTCTCGTCGGTACTTTTGCACACACTTCGTTTCAGAGGTGGACGCATCAAGACCCGCCCTCTTCTGACTCTGATTGGCCCTGAACCTGATGGTATATTAAACAAACCAATCAAACCAACAATGACAGCGAGTATTACCCAATCAAGGGTAGAATAGGACGAGTCTTCACAGAATGCGGGTGGCATAATTTGCATGGGATCATGCGTTCGGAAATACGGGACAAACCGCGTCCCGTATTGATTCAAAACGGGACGCGCTGTTTACTTCACAAATACGGGACGATTCCATATTTTAAGGGACGGGTGGCAACCCTAGTTAAGGGGTAACAGCATAATTATAGATGTAATTAGAGAAATGAATTACAGTTGTAATTAGCAGGCTTTTTTATATTAAATGCTAAAACCTAGTAGATAAAAATACCGTGGTATTTTTTTATATTAAATGCTAATACCTAGTAGATAAAAAGACCATGGTAGTAGGTTTAAGGTTATACACTCTTCTATTAATTGGGATTTTTAAAGTTAACTCTTGTGCATGGTGTGCAGTTGTTCATTTCCATATTTTTTTTTAGCATGAAATCCCTAGTGTAACTTCTTAAGCTGAAGTACAAGTATTTTGTCGTTAATCTTTAGTCACTGCTACAAGTTCAAGTGTTTACATGATGGTTGTGGTTAAGTACATTTTATAGAGACTACTACAACTCAAGTATCATCCTGCTGTGAACCCAAAGGACTCTTTTGAAAGTGAGGTGACATCTTCTTCAGCACTGAATGGGCAGTGTGTATGAGATGTATCTTGTGGACTATTCAGAGCGCCGTTTTGTCAGTGGCATGGCAGCCTGGCAAGCACTTTCTGCTCTCCTACTTCTTCCATAGCCGTGGGCACATGCACTGAATGGAAGTGACAGTGACCGTCGTGCGCTACTGGAGAAAGATACTTTGCAGCTCTATATATCGAATATTCCCCAGGCTCTCAAATTTCAGTGATGAGAGGTGTGTGACAGAGCAGATCCACATGTTTGCGGGTTCTCATTTGCTTTGGAAGCATTCCCCTAAAATCTGAGGAAACTGGTACTATAGGTTGAAAATAATATTTTATTGAATATTGACAAGATTTTAAGACTCCCAGCAAGCTATTTTGCATTTAAAATGTCTAATAACCATCCAAACACATCCCTGATGGGCAAATTTAAAAGACATATAACACAGAACATCAACATGTCAAAGAAATTAAATCAAAGGGTTTGTAATCAGTGTTGACTTTTCTTACATGATGGAATATACAAAAAAAAAAAAAAATACAAAAAAACGACATGTAGCTAAATTCAAGGTATTGGCTGGAAGTGGGTTACTCATAGTCGGACTATTGAGAGTAGAGTCGTCACATGCCGATTTGGTTGGGGTTTTGTGTGGGGATTCGGACATTCATGCTCCATGTGTTTGTTTTCTGTTGTGAACGCAGAGGATGAGCGTATGCTCGTTCTCTTGCATAAAGTTCTGTCTTGTCATGTTCTTGTGCCCTTTCGAGTTCATGTTTGCATCGGTCACGTGCTTTGAAGTCATGTCATGTTTTGTCTTGTGCCGGTAAGCACATAGCTTGTGTTTTACATTAGCTCTGTTCCTTCATGTTGTCATGTTCTGTGGCTCATGAGTGTGAGAAAATGTCTCATTTTGTGTGAGCATGTGTTTTACTGGCCATGTGCTTGTAATTTTTGTCATGTTTGGTCATGTGGCTTGTCATGTGTTTTCCTTTTGCCATGTGCTCTCTTGTCGATTGTGCCGACTCCCAACTTGTTTCCTGATTATTGGTTCTTTTACCCCACCTGTACTTCCTCGTTACCTGCCTTGTTTGCTCCCTATTTATTCTCCTTGTGTGTGCAGTCCTGTGCCGGTTCATATTTTTTATTTATTTATTTATTTTTTATTATTAAAATAAAACCCATCAACTCTTCTGCACCTGAGTCCCCGCGCTCTTTTCACCACCCCCACACTTGACAGTCGAGTTTAAAAAAAAAGAGCTTCCTCTCTTTGAAAGACCAGCAGCCGCCACTGCAACTGTTGTACAAAATCTGCATGCCTTCATGCCTTAGAAAGTAAAATCCTTTTTTATTATAATTCTAAAAATGTCCATCTTCAGGTTGTGGTACATGTACCCATTCCAGGGAATACTTTACCGATTTCTATAAAGAAAAAAATAAATAAGTAAATAAATAAAGAAAAAATAAAGTTTTTTAGAATAAAAGACATTTTTATACGAGTATTAAATGTGATACATCAGGCTTTTGAGCAATGTTTATGTGTACGCCTCATAATCATCATTGTATTGCATTGCAATATAAAGTATGCTTTGCCTAGTCTGTTATACAGTTATACTGATTGCATTGTTTTGCATTATAAGTTATAATGATTTCATCTTAATTTTTGACCATTTAAATATCCAAACCTGCACCAAATAGCACATTTGCTCGGTTTGGGCCTCTGAATAATATCTGGGTATTTATTTAATTAATTTATTAATTTATTTTTTGTCATTGAGGATGAACCTCATATTATTCTATATCACTATATAAGCCATAGAGCCTGATGCATCAAATTATATATAAAAAAAAAAAATCTGATTTTGCAGCGCAGTCTCATCCCAAGACGTCACATAACTGACGTCTTGGGACGTCTGTTGACCATACGTCAACATCCGCCTTTTTAGGGTATCCTTAAAGCCCCACCGTGGAACTCTTCAACCTTTATAATATATTACCAAAACCCATTGAGATGGTAGATCGACTTGCAATAGGTTGAATGACGCGTCTGCCGTCTCCTGAAGGTGTCTGTATCACTTTTACTTGCACTTTGTAACTTCGAGTTTCGGGTAGGAACCCGAGCACAAAAAGAACTACAAAATTCGACCGCTTTACGGCATACGTCACTTCCCCCACCACCCACAACTTCCTCAGAATCTAACGTTAGTGCTCAACTCGCGTTTGATTGCCGTCTGTATGTTTTCGTCATGCCGAACAACAGCTACAAGGAAGAAGGCAACGGTTTTATCAGAGGAAACTAAAAAAGAAATGGGGAGAGTGACAAATTAAAAGCCAGGACGAGGATTAACATATTGGTCCAGCTTTCGCTTCGCTCGCTGGCGTGAGCTAAAGGAGGAGGGGTGCTCGACCGATGCGGACGCTTGCCTGCACACAAATGCCGTTTCTAAGGTAACCCAGATAAATTCATATAAGCAGTGTAGTATTTTCTGGTATTCCGGCCACAGCCGATGGTGCTATGAGTGCAATAAAATGCCCACAGCCCAGTGTTCATTTCTACAAACACAGCCCGCCTCAGTGCAGGGCTCGCACTAATAAAATCGGCTCTTGTCAACGTGAACGTGCCCGCGACTCAGTAGTACCCACAAACACTAACATTACACATCACATGTCCCACGGTTTCTGTTAAAAAAAAAAAAAGTTATAGTCAGCTCTGGCCGACGATGTTTTCAGTGCAGTAAATGCGTCCGCTGTCCCGCGCCCACATTCACTCACAGACATGATAATCCCCACGGGGATCACCCCGCTCGCTCTCTCAGCCGACTGCTATAAGGGAATCAAGCGCGGCAAGGCTGCCCGGCCCGCCTCATACACTGCAAGCACCATAGACAGTAAAAGCACAAGCACACACAATCTAAAGACACGGGAGGCTGACCGGTTGACTGTTTGTCGACTTTAATTTGCGACAGTGCTGCGGAGCTTGTGGCCTCTAGGGACGTTGGACGTGAAAATTACATGTCGAGCACCATCTAGTGGCCAAAAAGTTCCGCAGTGTGGCTTTAAACGTCGGTTAGATGACGTTATCGGATCCTAACCCTACCCCAGACCAAAACCTAGCCCTAAACCTACCCCGTCACCTAACCGACGTTAAAGGTAAAGCGTCAGTTTTATGACGGCCCGGGATTGTCATGTAACCGACGTTTAAGGGTACCCTAAAAAGGCGGATGTTGACGTATGGTCAAAAGACGTCCCAAGATGTCAGTTATATGACTTCTTGGGATGAGACTGTAGATTTTGACTAAAGGTTAAAAAAACTGTTCCATTAAAACAAAAAATATAAATAATAATTGATGTCAGACTTAACAAGGTTTAAAACATTTACTTTCACAGAGAATTTCTATAAAAAATGCAATACAATTCGACTTGCTGTTGCATCTATTTTTGCTACGACTTTCCTTATCACCATTCAATCTGTCATCAGCATTCAGTGGACATTAGACCTTTGGTGGACCATTGGATTGATAATTTAAAAAAAGACAGAAAATGGAGATTGGATTCACACCAAGGACACATAATAACGCATGAAAGCCTGCTGCCTGAACCTTCATAACCCCTGTCAATAGAAACACGGCCTGAAGTTTATTCCTTGATATTCAATCCAGATGCAACAACACGTCTCATGACCTCATTTAGTTTCCCAGTCTGTTCCCACCAGAGAAGGCCGCGAAAGCAGGCGCAATACCAATACATTTGAAAAGAGTGCAAGTCTCCATAGAGAATCCAGAAAGTGTATCTGTAAATACTGCATCATAATGCTGTTGCTTTATTTCAAAAGTCTCTTTATTTCATTTAACCATAGCAAGACCACTGTCCTAACTGTGTAAATGAGTGAGGCTGTTTACACAGAACCATTTTCAACTAAAAACTTTCAGCCCGTTCTCATCCTTTAACGTCATATAGAACGCTATATGCAAAAACGGCGCTATACTACGCACATGACACCCTTTATCGTTAATATAACACGTGAACCCAAGACGTTATAAATCCTTTAGCGTGAATATGACACGCACACCCTACCCCACACCTAAACTTAGCCCTCACAGCGCGTGTTATATTACCGATAACAGGTGCCATGTGCGTAGTATAGCGCCCTTTTGTCATATAGCGTTCTGACGTTAAAGGATGAGAATGCGTTGAAACTTTTTATGCGTTTTGGTCGTTCATTGGCGACAGCGTAAACTTTTAAAAACAGGTTTCAAAGTGCAAGTTCTTGAAAACGATATCTGTGTGTAAAACAAAAATGCAAATCTCTGAAAATGATGACGTTGTGCACATGCACATTACGTGTTCAATCTATAGTGTTTCATCTCCGTCTAACGGTCTGCCAGAAGAATATAGTGTTTTAGCCGTTTTCGCAGATCCATGTAAATCGGGAGCGTTTTGACAATGGTCTCGCCTGTACGCAGAAAACTCAACCAATTTTGAAAACCATTTTGTTGTCGTGTAAACGTACCCTCAGACTGTATTGATTTAAATTTGATATTCAATATTAGTAGTATTAATATTTGTATAGCGCAATTTAGAGTGCTCTGTTATTAGAGCCAACTGTATTTCAGAAATGTACATATACAAAGTCACAGTTAGCTAAAAATGTATTAATTTAAAGGTGCCCTAGAATGTGAAATTGAATTTATTGACGCGACACAGAGGCGCTGCGCTTCTCGTCCGTTCGACCCCCTTTAGTGTTATTTTATTCATTTTAAACATCGGATGAAGTGATTATTTTCTCTTTAATATAGATTATGCTGAGTCATTATAATAAATCATGTCAAAAAACAAATATATGATTGTGTAACCAATGTACTTTTGTCACTGATGCAGTCTGCTATGTTAGCGATTATAACGTTTCCTTGTTTATAATAGTCTATGCGTTTACCTAGCTTGTAATACAGTAGCCTATATCCCCACACACAAACACACAAAGTGTACACATACTCTACTACGTGATGTAACGTTAGTCTTGTAGATTAGACTAGTCCGGGTGTGATGTGCATTTAGATTTTAACGCTTTCACTGTGATTTAGTGGAGAGTAAACAGATTCACCGCTGGCTTAAGTATAATGAAATGGTCTCCATGCTACACTAATAATTTAAATTTTTTTTGCCTGTATTATTGGTGTCCCCTTCAAAATTTGTTCTTGAGAATTGTTATGTTTATTGTCCCCCCCCCCCGAACTTTTTGATGAAATTTTCGCCCCTGATTTACATGATCATGTCTGCGTTGGTGAAAGCATTAGAGAGAGTGCAGAAACTGCATTGTAATGACAAGATCTTCATCTTCTTCAGCAGACTGCTCAATGTCCAACATAGCAACATCTTATGGCGCTTTTCCACTGCATAGTACGGTACGGTTCGGCTCAGTACGAGTTCGACTCGGCGCGGAACAGTTCGTCTCGCTTCGCGTTTCCACTGCGTGGTACGACTCGATTCGGTACGGATCGGTTCGGTTCGCTTAGCTCGGTTGCTTTTCCACTGCAGTAGTACCCCTTCAAGGTGTGTGGGACTGATCGTTATTTGCGCGCGCCTCTACTGCCATGACATCATCTTAATAGCGCCACATTTTCAAACCCACAACACAGGAACAATGGAGACTATCGAGGGGATGGTGTTCCTGATTCTCGGTATGTGGTTGTTTTTAACTGCTAGACGGAAAAATGTGTTTAAAATGAGGCTGATGGCAGCAAAACAAAATACTGCTAAAAAAGTGTCTCGTGTCGCAAATCCAATGACGCTAGTAGTGACGCTGGTAGTGACGATTCTGTCTGACCAATCAGTGATCTGCAGTGTTTTACGTCACATTTTAGTACCGGTACGGTACGCTTGGAACCTCAACAGACCAGGTACCATTTAAAGCGACCCGAAGCGAACCTTACTTTACCGTACCATGCAGTGGAAAAGCACCACAAGTGAGCCGTACCATACCGAACCGAACCGTACTGTACCATGCAGTGGAAAAGCGCCATTATGTGATGGGAATAGATCTAAATACCTCAAAAACATCTCACGATTCGTTAATATCGATAGCTGTAATAGTAAAAACGTATAGTAGCTGTAGTAAAATTATTCGAGAGAGTTTCACATGTAATACATAGCTATTTCATATGCAAGCATGTCAGCCAATCACAGCAGGGGCCGGTTACACACAGCAGACACGCCCCTTCAAACAGAGTGTTCAAATCAGAGGCTAAAATCAGGCTATAGGAAAAATGCCTTTTATTTCTAAATTATGACTATTTTTGATCTAAAAAACATACTAACATTATAAGGGCAACCCAGGAATCATTATAATATAATAATAATAATAATAATAATAATAATATGCCAATGTCTAAACAATGTCTAAACTTATGTCTAAATTAAAGTTTAGCATTCTCAGGAAATAATGAGAATGCATTTTTATATTGTTACTTGGAAGATACTAGGGGGGAGAAAAACATTTACTTGCTTTTGCGGTTTGATATGATGCTGAAAATTTGAAGGAATAGTTTGCTTAAAATTTTAATTTCTGTTACTCACCCCCAAGTTGTTTCAAACCTGTGTGCTTTTTTCTTCTTCTGCTGAACACAAATGAAGATATTTTGAAGAATGTCTGTAACCAGACAGTTGATGTACCCCATTGACTTCCATAGTAGAAAAAAATAATACCATGAAAGTCAATGGGGTACATCAACTGTTTGGTTAAAATATGCTAAAAATACATTCTCTTAATCCAGTGTAATGTTCATTGCCTACTATTAGTATGCCATTCATGGGTATATCTCCCCAAAATATAAACATTACATCTCACAGGCAACATCAAAACATTGAAAGAAGTCCACTCAGAACCATCAATCTATTTCTAGTGACCTTTCAACCTATTGTGAGAGTTTGGTGTGTTGCTACAGTAGCTGGCTGAGCCAGATGCTGTTTAGCCAGTGCAGAACCATGACTGACGTGTAATAAATTTAGCTTTGCTTACAGATGTGCAAGACACAATTCACAGCATTTAGACCTTCACATATTAAATGGGTCACTTCAAAGTGAACTGGACAATGCAATGCTACTCTTTATAATGGGCGTTTCAAGCATTATCATGCACTCGTTCAGAATGACAACTATTCATGTTTGAATTGTTTATTTCGATATGTACAGTGTAGACAGCTTCAGTTGTGCCACGTCAGGTCAAAAAATGTGCCTGTTGTAGATTTGTTGGAAGTCTATTGGATCTACTGAAGTCCTGCTTTATATATGTTTTTTCATTGTCGAATAGTCCTATTACTCTGATGTGGGATATGATCGCTGTTGTTGACTTTAATGATAAGTTTGCCTAAGACAGATCTTTATGTGTTTTTATGTTATCTCTATATAAAACTAGCAATACTTTAGCACCAAGGTTTTGACAGATTCTGCCATTTGTGATACATGTGGCGTGTAAGCTTAAAGGGATAGTTCACTTTGAAATTAATTTTTGATATGTTTTAGCTTATCTCAAGAGCATCCAAGATGTAGGTGTCTTTGTTTCCACAGTATTTTGACATCAAAAATTGGTCAAACCGTTTTTGTCTGTCAGTCATATGATGGTGGTCTATGGGGTCTCCCTAAAAGAGCATGCACAGAGAAGTCTAAATTAATCATGATTTAATGACTCGTAAATGTTAGTAGACATTGATGGCCTAAGGAGGTCAAACTTCCGAAATCTCTGTGTAAACAATGAGTGACGTACACGCATAAGAGATCACTTCCTGGGCTTTCCGGCGCATGCGCATAATAATATAATGGACGTGACTGTGATTACAAGAGGTAAAAACGATACTGTTCGTTTTCTCACACAAACCACTCGTTTCGTATCTTAGGCCATCAATGTGTACTTGCATTTAGGGATTTCTTTAATTAATTTCAAAATTAATTTCAATGTGAACTATCCCTTTAATTTCTAGCAGTATTAAATGAATTTTGCACAACATTATCTTCCGAACTATATATATAACCCCTTATATTGTTCACATGAATATTCATTTTTTTCTATAGTTTCAAACATTTATAACACTGATGCAGACCTACTTTCCAATTCAACGAGATCAGTAATATCAGTCAAATTTTTAATATAATAGAAGCCTAGATAGGAAGAGGTGACATTTTACTGTCTTGGCATTATTTAATAATGAATGTGCCGATTATGCTCTGCTGATCTTTGAGAAGAGCAACCCCGCTGTTTCCACTGGCCGACACCAGATCCAATATGTGGGCCACTGTTAATGACCCTATTACTCTGCTTTGATGGCTTCTATGGGTTTGATATAGCAATGGTGACAGCGTTGTTTATCCAAGCAAATGGGCACATTGAGCCTAGGTGTAATCACTCTCCTCTGAGACCCTGACCAATAGACAGTGGAACGGAAAGGCAAGGATGAGTTTTTATAGTTTCATCCGTGATGAGATAGCAAATCATTACCGAGATGTGGCCACTGGGGTCAATTGCATCGCATGGTCCACATTTAAACTCAGTACCTGAACACAGAATAATCACAGCAATTGAATGACCCAAACTGACTCCATGGAGCAATGTATGAATTTCTGTGCAGGACTGTTCAAGGTAACTTTGGGACCTGCAAAAACCACAGAAAAAATGATCTCTGGTTTAAAGTAGTCCTTCCAAAAATCATTGACTCATCTCCAAACTCTTATTCTGTTATTTTCCTGTTTATTATTGTCAACCTGCTTTTAAACAATTGTTTTATTGTAAAAAGCAATATAAAAATAAATGTGTTGACTTGACTGTCATTTCTTAGAACACAAAATTAGAAATTTTAAAAGTTTATAGTTGCCAAGACTGTTGTCATTGGGTGTGGTGGTGGGAGTGCAGGAGTGCAGGTAGAAGGAGCGGAAGAAGTCCATTTGAACACGAAGATACTATTTATTTCAAAATACAGGCAGGAAGACAGGGTTACACCGAGTAACATTCAACATAAGAACAACATCGACCGACAAGGACAGACTGAGTGAGAAGGAACTAAATACACAGAGGAATCAAACTAAACGAGGTGCAAACAGGTGAAAATGATGATGACGGGACGAGGAACAGGTGGCTGATTGGGGAGTGAGTCCGGGAGTGGAAACAAAAGGATCCGGGGAGGTGTAGTGCAGATGACGAGACAGACTGGTGCAGACGGAGGACTGTGACAACTGTAAAGCTCCAAATATAACACTATTTTTTTTTTTTGCCAGAATTTTGCCAGTATTATATTAAATGGAGAATTAAATTGAACTAAGTTGTAAATTGTTTCAAAGATCAACCAAAGCCGCCTAAGGGTTTGGCACAATGTGAGGGTGAGTAAACGGCATTTGCTTTTGTGGGTAAACTAATTGTGAGTGTGCAAGGACAAACAATATGTGTAATGAACTGAGTTTGTTTTGTTCTAAACATTTACAGAATAATAAATGTATGTATAGTCTGGTTGCTAAAATGAAACTGCCTCTTATCAAATGTGCTGATGCACTAAATCCTTAACATTTGTTATTAAAATTTCAATTTTACTAAGCTCATTTAGTGAATTTTGCATTACCTCTTTTCTCTGACCTGGATATATACATGAAACAAGTAACCGAAAGCCTCTTGGGTCTTTTGTGATTAAATGTATTTCACAAATAGATCAAACCTGAATTGACTGAGGTTCAGTTCCTCAGAGGACATTGTCCTACTTAAAGGAGCTGTATGCAAGAAATTTATTTCAATTAATCATAAATTTTCAAGAAATCATGTTAATTTCAAATACTTATATCACTGACAACAGTAGTCCGGCCAGGATATTGTCATTTAAAAAGTGAAGTCGCAGCCCTTGACTTATGTTGATGTTGTGTTTTGTTCTGATTCGTCACCCTCCACCAATCTACCGATCACAGAGTCAGCAGTTTTGCGGCATTTGGGTTGCCAGCTCATCTCTAATTACCACAGATGCAGATACAAACGTGTCGGAATCAGATAAAAAAAAAATTCTAACGTTGCGAAACGCCCAAAAACTTGAATGAATCCGAAATACTTTGTTACAAAGTCCGAAATAAATAATTAACAGAAAAATAAAAACTCACTGTGTTGGACTTGTCTCTTGCCATTGGAAGCTTCTTGGTTCAGCCTACATTCCTCCCTGATCCTGCAGCATATTTTGAAAGTATACACCCTAATTTGAAAGTGATTGTAGTACCAGTTTTGGCCACAATCTTGCATACAGCTCCTTTAAATGAAAATGGGTTTGACCAGGTTGTTATGCGCATGTAAAGCGACTCCTCAGAAGCCCTGGAAACCAATGAGATTTATTACAGGTTTAAACAATTTGCAGTAGCCTAAGTGTAGTGTCATGTTGCACTGTGTATCTTTTTTTTTTTTTTTTGCACTGGAATCATCGGTGGCACTTTAATTTGATGTTCCATTTTTTAACTTTCTGTTGACTATAAGTCACTTTGCAACTATATGTCAACTAACATCTGAATTCTTTATTACAATGGTTCTCTAGACATTCTACTGACTCTGAGTAACTTTGCAACTACATGTCAACCAACCCTACCTGTATACTAATAATCTATTCTTAGACCATATTTATGCTGGACTTCTGCAAAAAGTAAAATAGAACACTTTGTTTCATACATTATTTCAGTGGATAATAGGGCTGGGGTAAACGATTATTAACTAAACGATTAGTTGGGCGAATAATATAAAGAATATTTTTTCTGCTGCTCAATTAATAAAAAAACAATATCTCAAATAAATACTAGCATACTGAATCAAGATACTATAAGCTGGCTAACATTAGTCTAATATTATGTATTTGAACACCATCATAACTCTACAACCGCCAAAACCGTGTTATTAAAATATTTTTACAAACATTTTTTATCATAGAGAATGTTTAAATATTAATATCAGCTGAGGAGGGAAACGGAGTCGGAGGCGGAGTTCACCTACTGATCAGAGCGCGTGCTGACACGGAGTTAAAGGGTTAGTTCACCCAAAAATGAAAATTCTGTCAGTATTTACTCACCCTCATGTTGTTCCAACCCCGTAAGACCTTCGTTCATCTTCGGAACACAAATTAAGATATTTAAGATATTAAGATCGCTCCTGCATACAGTCCATAGGCTTCTTGAGGGACTGGCTCTTGCTGTCCCCGAAAAGTCATTAAAGACATCGTTAAAATAGTCCAAGTGACTACAGGGGCTCAATCTTAAGTTTATCAAACGACGAGAACACTTTTGTGCGCAAAAAAACAACAAAAATAACGACTTTATTTCAACTATTCACTTCCTTCTCCATGAGCCTGCAAGTCAGTTAACGTAGTGTGATTGCGTAGAGCTACGTCACACGTAGGCTCACTATTGGCCGACGCTGGTCATGTGTGTGTGATGCGTGTGATGTACAATAACAGAAGCTTACGCTATTAAACTAGTAACCTGACTCGCGCAGAGGGAGAAATAAACGAATAGTTGAAATAAAGTCGTTATTTTTGTTGTTTTTTTGCGCACAAAAGTGTTCTCGTCGTTTGATAAACTTAAGATTGAGCCACTGTCGTCACTTGGACTATTTTAACAATGTCTTTAATGACTTTTCGAGGACAGCAAGAGCCAGTCCCTCAAGAAGCCTATGGACTGTATGCAGGAGCGATCTTAATATCTTAAATATCTTAATTTGTGTTCCGAAGATGAACGAAGGTCTTACGGGGTTGGAACAACATGAGGGTGAGTAAATACTGACAGAATTTTCATTTTTGGGTGAACTAACCCTTTAAAGCCTGGTTTATACTCGACACGTCCGCACGAGCGCGAATGTGCGCACGGCAAAAATGACCCGTTGGGTGTGCAAGACCAGGAAGACTGTGGCTGGCTGTGTGTATGCCTTTTTTTGTAACAACGCGCCCGGCGCCGCGTCCGGGAACGACTTCAAGCCGAATCTGCCCGAGCTTGTACGTCTCACCACACCGGCACCCAGTTTGCGCGTCTAAATTGCAATTTTTTTTCTTAAGGGTTTGTTTACTGTGTGATTCATTTAATGGATAGCACATTCACTTCTAGTTGTCTTCGTCCTCTATTCTGCAATGTTTCGGTCTCCCACGTGTGTGTGGCAAGCTGTACCGCCGAAAACATGCAAAAAATGAATAAATAAAGAAGCGTCGACGCAATTTTGACGTCGAATCATCGACGTCATCGACGCGCCTCTACAGCACTAGTGGATAAACAGTATTGTAAAAGGTGACTTTGCAGACCAATAGCATAAATGTAGACATAATAGGCCTCATCACAGCAAAAATGATATGATCAATAAGTCATGACAACATATGATTTTCCATTAACTCTTCAAAATTCATCAGACTCCAATGTTAAATGACAAAATAACCTTGTACAATTCATACACAACACAGTAGAGTGCATAGTGTATGGTGTACAGTGCGTCATTTAAGTCATTTAAGATTAGAATTTGTTCAAGTGTGTAAACAGTATGTGAGATAACAGTATGGAAACCACTATAGTATGGAGTTGTTGCGGTGACAGGAGCAAGTGTGTGCTCTAACGCAAATATTAATGAAGTGTATGCCCTTGGCATCAACGTCTAATGAGATCCTGTCTCATGAGAAAAGTCCTCACACGTGGGTTCAGTCATGCATCTGCCTAGTCAAAACACGAGCATAGGAAACATAAATTAACCAAGAGTGTGTATGCTTACATCTCTCTGGAGTCACAGTCAGGCAGATGAAGTGCCTTTTAGCCCTGCAGAAGAGCATTATCTTTCTGTTGAGTTTGTTTTCTGATACTCTCTGACCTCTGTGCACTCTTATCAGACTGGCCATACCGACTGTGGCCTTTTAAAGTCTGCCCTAGTGGCCTCTGTCTTCACTAATGTGGCTTCTACAAAGAACCAAAACATGTATCTCTGCCTCAGCATATGCAACAGTGGCAGTACTTTACATTTGTACACTTCTCGATATATGTTCCTGTCGTTCCACTACAATAACTCCTTACTGTTCCTTGCTACCTTTTAAGACATGACAAATCAAATTTGCACTTCTGAGGCTTTTGAGTCACATTTTGCCACAGTCTTCTAATATAACTTGTTTTGGACTAAATCTAAAGTACTGTAGCGTCACATGTGGAGAAGGCAATTGCAGACTGCAGTGCAACAAGCTCAGCGTAAGTTCAAAGGTGTGTAGGCTACTTATGCTTTATTCTGTGCCATTTTTTGGTATATATAGTGTGGGTAGTAGGTTTTAGATTCCAAAAAGAAAAAACGTTGCACATTTCCCACACCGACACGTTCTCACTCCCAAATTCATCAAATATTGATGCTTATTTTCCTTATATGGGATTTTGTTTTAATAACTGCTTTGTCACTTTACAACATAACATTTAAATAAAGGACATATACTGTACATGTAAAGTAAGAAAATATAAATATAATTTCACTCACCTATCTATCACTTGAAAAAAAAAAATCCATCCTTCTGTCTTCTTGTATGGTATCTTGGTAATTGTTTTGGTGATTAAATATTAAATGTGTGTACTCTCCACAATTAAGGTAGTTGCTAGATTATTCTAACGTTTTTCCACAAGGATGATAGAGATGAAGATCAAATTATATTTGAACTTATAAAACTTTAACTTTTATTTATTTACAAACGTTTTTTTTAACTACTCCTTTAACATGAATGCAATTAAAGTCTAATAAAGTTGGTTATACACATACAGTGATTAATGACATTTTCCTGTTTTCTGTGACCTACTCTAAAGTGAGAACTATTTACTCCTAATTACCATCTAACAATGCCTTTACTGCAAGATAATTCAACTATAATAATTGCGGTAATGACAATGACAATGACGAATAAAGAACTCACTTTTTGTGTATAGCAAATTAATGTATTAATAATTTATTGTTAATGTAGAGTTAAGACTACAATACATTAACAATGAACTAACCACAAACTAATAGTTTGTTAATGATTTGTAAGTACTTTATTACTGTATAAATATTATAAAGTGTTACCCAATTTTATTATGTATGTATGTATATATATATATATATATATATATATATATATATATGAAGAGTTCAGATGCAAAAGCCTCTAAGTGCCATTTGAAATTTTCATTTTTGAATGATCATTTTTATCAAGCTTGTATATTTAAGTTCAGTGATTTCACTTAAATGGCAACGATAATTACCAATTAAGTGTTATTTAAGTGAAATTACTGAACTTAAATATACAAGTTTGATAAAGTTTGTTTTAATCATCATTAAAGAAGAAAATTTCAAATGGCATTTAGAGGCTTTTGCATCTGAACTCTTCATATATTAGGTGTGTAACGATACACATATTCGTATTGAACCCTTCGGTACGAGGCTTTCGGTTCGGTTTTCGGTACGCATTTTTGAAGTAATTATAGCTCCATCAAACATTTCAAGTATTATAGCTCCATCGTTGCTCAAAGTTAAAAAAAATATACTTTATGATGTTAGTTTTAATAAAAATATAATAAAAAAACTAAATCAAGGAAATTTATCTGCCATTTCTTTCTTTTTGCTGTATCGAATACGTATGAACCGTACCGAACCGAATCGTGACACAAGTGTAGCGAACCGAACCGCGAATTTTGTGAACCGGTACACCCCTAATATATATATATATATATATATAATATATATATATAATTGTATTTATTTATTTTTTGATCAGGTGTTAGTTGCACTAATGCAGTCAAACAAATTTTCACATCAGATCACATTATATTTTCACTTCTAAAGGGTTTCACTGTGGAGCAATGACTGTCTCCATTATGTCCTCTGTAACTGCACTACAGAGACATGAAAATGACACATTGGCTACAATGAGAAACACAAAAAGAAGGTTTTGAACTTTCCTTTGTAGCCCCACTGTGCCAGTGATGTAATTAATACACTTAATTAGTGCTCTATATCGACAGGGAGGTTGAAGGCCAACTAACTCAACGCTTTGTGATCACAGTGCAGCTTCTCATGGCTATTTCTGCCTGTTTGATCCAGATAATCTGGGCCTTTGTGCGGTAAAACTCATCATCTCCCCACATTGTGGCCGTGTGTGCCTTTGATTTAGATTTGCAGGTGTTGCCGCCCCCTCTTTCACTGCCCACGCCAACAGGAGAAACTCAACAGGGTAGATGGCATAATCTCACAGAGACCAGCATGATGTTTCATCTCAATAATATATTAGCAGTGAGAGCTTCCTATTCAAATGACCATTCACTCTCGCCATAATCAGAGTAATCTCGCGCTCCATGGCAACTGTTCCGTGAAGGGGATTTGAATACAACCGATGGAAATAGTGCAAGGAAACAGAGAATAGAAAGTAAAAGAATAGTCTTTTGATTTGCTGTGTCTGTGTATCAGTATCAGTACTTACCTCTACGGATTTGGATGAGTTGCTTTAGTGAAATGAAGCAGGATTTTTTTTCAAAGGATTTACTCCCATTCAAAAAGTTCACCTGCATTTCCCTTAATGTGGTTGGTCGTGTTTCATTGTTGACTTTCTGCTAGCTGATGAGACTATCAGACTAGAAAGAGAAAAAAAAAATACTCACTTTTTTGGACATTGGTTTGAAGGTATGTTGCCTTTTTCAAAAATGTATGCATAGTCACGCTTGTCTCTTGAGGATCAGGATGGCCTTTGCTGCTGTGGCAAAAGCTTACATGTCATTCAAATGAATCTGGAAAATAACAACAACAACAAAAAGATATGCGTGAGGCTGTGAAATCATATTCATGAAAGGTGTTAATTTGGGACGCGGAGGATTTCTGAGCCATTTCACTTTGGATGGCTTAGGACTTCTAGTCTATAGTGTATCTAGTATATCATATATAGTGTAGATTTAGTCAAACTGTAAAAATTAACAACTTTATAAATGTGCTTAATGTTCTGATACAACTTTTCTTAAATCTACAGAGGGAACAATTCTTTATAACAGAATATATTGAGTTTATTTCGGACTGGCTTTTAAACCTAACAGTCTTTCAAACCAACTCTGTGTAGGTCTTTTTCTTGAGATCCCTTTAGTTAACTGACAGCCTTTGTAAACCCTTTTATATATAAAAGAAAGGAACTCATCCATCTCAAATGTGAAGGCATAAAGAATCATCTTTTCACTTCGTACAATAAATAGTTTGTCCTGTGCTCAGTATATGTACACGATGTGACTAGACTATACAAATTCTTCACACTCTCATTTTGCCTCTTCAAGCCCAAACGGCAAGCATATGTCATTTTCCTTGGACCGTTTAGCTCTTCAAATTGTTCTTCATTTTTCAAATGACTGCTGCCGTATTGATGGAGCATTTTCCTAGTCCACTGAACAGATGTCTTTAATGAGTTTGCAGAGCTTAAGCACACAGACTGATATGGATTCTCACTGCATCATTTCAAAGAACCAAACTATGAACTTCACAAAATATATATATATATATATATATTTTAATTTTTGTATTCATCCTTTTAAAAATGAGAGGTGTTTATTGTGAAACATACCTTAGTACCTTAAACAAAACTGTTACCTGGGGTCTCAACTTTGGGGAGATTGTTTCCTCAATGTGTTTATTTGAGATAGATTTTCACAAAAGATAGATTTAGTGTGTGCACAAAGGTTTTCTTTAACATACAATGATAGGTTCACTCAATGCTCTATGGGAGCACTGTGTTCGAGGTGTAACAATTGGCTGAAGCTCATATAAAATCATTCCCCTTTGAAGCACTACATTTCCAATGCCTCGAAAGAACATGACCAATCAACACTACTCTCTCCGTCCCTCCCTTACCCCCCAGATGGAAAAATGTGGTTTTACAGATACACATGACTTTGAAATGGAAGATTGGCATCAAAGAGCACACCCGTCGTTTGGTAATGCTAAAATGCTGTGAAGGTATTCTCTAACAATAAACCCTGGATTGCAAAACACTGAAAACTACTATTAATAAAAAGAAAATAGCATTCAAATCAGGAAAAAAAAGAATTGAGTCTAAACTTATCCAAAACAGACTGAACAAGGAAATAAAATTAGCAAAGAAACGCTATAAGGAGAGCTGAGAAACTCTTTCGGGAAGGCAAAGCTAGGGATGCCTGGCGAGGGATTAAAACACTGGCTGGCCTCCCCATTAACAACTCAGCATTACCCGGGGCAACAGACTCTGTCAATATGGTTCTACTCCAGGTTTGACCACTCTGGTAAATCACAAGAGAGGGAGTAGCTGATAGCTGAGCTCACTCCTATGATACCTGCCCAAGCTAATCTGGAGTTGCGGCAGGAGGAAGTGGAACTAATGCTGAAGGGGATGAAAACGAACAAAGGACCAGGACCTGATCGGATCTGTGGCCGGTTGCTAAAGGTCTGATGCTGGCAGGTGTCTTATGCTATCTGTTCAACTGCTCTCTCTCAGAACATTCAATTCCAACAATCTGGAAATCTTCAGTCATTTGTCCAATAGCCAAAAAGAGCAACCCCACCTGCAACAATGACTACCGGCCTGTGGCGTTAACATCTTTGGTAATGAAAGGCTTGTTCTTGACAAGCTTCAGGAGAAGGTCAGTTTGCATATTGACCCCCTTCAGTTTGCATACAAACAGCACAGAGGTGTGGATGATGTCATACTAACACTGCTGCATGGCACTTATTCCCATCTTGAAAAGCCCAGGTCATTCATCAGACTGTTTTTTGTGGACTTTTCGAGTGCTTTTAACACAGTGCAACCCCACCTGATGGGTCAAAAAGTGCTCCTAATGGATGTGAACCCGCATCTTATCTTATGGATCCTGTCTTTTCTGACAGATACTGTAGACACCAGAGAGTCAATGTAACCTCAGTTCGTCTAAGACAGTCTCTACTGACTCTGTAATCTACACCAGTTTTGTATACGCTATACACTAATGACTGTAGGAGCAATAACCATTATTTACATTAAATATTCTGATGAAATTGTGATCATGGACACCACTAATTCATCACAAGAGCTACAGACTGAGACGGAACTCTTTGCAGAGTGGTGCAAGCAGAACTGTCTTGACCTCAACCCTTCTTAAAGAAAGGAACTGGTTATTGACTTTCATAAAGATGTTTCCATCATTCCCACTCTGTTAGTCAACAACCAGCCAATAGAAAGGGTTGAATTATACAAGTACCTTGGGACAATACTTGATCATAAACTTAATTTCCAACTAAACAGTGAAAACATTTTTTTCTAAATGTCAGCAGCGCCTCTTTTTCTTGAGGAAGCTCCGTAGGCTTCAGGTTCACCAGTCAGTCCTGAATCCTTATAGCCTTCTATAAATGCTTCATTGAGTCTGTAATCACCTTTAACATATCAGCCTGGTTTGGATCACTACCTAATATTCATCGCAACACACTAAACAAAATTATAACAATGAGTAGTAAAATAATCGGACAGGTGTAGGAATCACTTATTAGTATTTACAACAGGAGGAAAAAAACAAAAGGAACACAAATAGCTTCTGACACCAGTCACATATTGCAGTCACTATAGGTTACCCTATCTCACGACCAATTCGTACGAATTCGTACGACCTCACTCGTACAAATTCATACGATTTGTCTAAACCCACGTGATGGTTAGGTTTAGGGGCGGGGTCAGGGGTAGATCATTCGTACGAATTCATACGAATTGGACAATTCGTAAAATATGTACGATTTAGCAAAATCGTACTAATTTGTACGAGTGAGGTCATGAATTGTTACGAATTAGCCACCTCGTAAAATTCGTATGAATTCCCGTGAGATCGGGTTGGGTTTTACCCTCAGGTCAGAGATATACGTAGATCACTCTTATTCAGGACTAAGAGAGCCATGACAAGTTTTGTTCCTACTTCTATTAGAAATATGAATAGTTGATGAACGTATTCTCTAAGATGGATGTCCGTGTGTGCGGATTCGTGAATCTCTTATCTCTTCTTATTCATCTATTTTTAACGTAACCTTTTAATGCCTACTGCTTATTTACCATGTATTTATTGTGCTTTGCAAGCTTTATCTATTTATTACTATTTTTTACTATTTGTTACTTGTGTGAGTGTGGTATATTGTGCTATGTTTGGGAAAATGTACACGCATTGTTGATGCGGATAAATAAAGTTCTTTGAATTGAATTGAATTTAATAATGAAACTGACATTTTATGTTGTTTTTTTTGTTTGTTTTTTTGTGATTTGTAGGTTTTACGTTAGACTTGACTATTGTAGTGCTCTTTTGACTGGACTTCTAACATGTGCAATCAAATGATCCAGAACACAGTAGCACAACTAATCTTTAACAAGCCAAACAAAGCCCACATCACACCTCTATTTATCTCTGCACCCTCCTATCCTCACTCTCTCTTACAAGAAGCCTACGGTTGGTAAATGAGTACCATCACAGAGAAGCACAGAATCACTTTCCAGAATGGTTTTGTTCCTTGCTGGTGGAATGATCTTGCAAACCTTATCTAGGCAGCCAAATCCCTGACACTATTCAAGAAACAGCTGAAAAATTCTTTTCTGTGAGCTTTTCTTAACTTCATCCTGCTAAATAAATAAAAACATCTTCTTCTGTGTTTTCCTTAATCCATCTAAAACTTGTATCACTAGCTGTTTTCGTATTTGTGGCCTCCTTAACATTAATCATTTGTGTTATTCCTTATTTGTAATTTGTTTTGGATAGAGGCATCTGCTAAACGAATAAATGTAAATCCCTTGTTGGAAATATGGAAACTTTGGGTTTGGCCTTTGAATTGGGCTAGTTCTGGTCTTTCATCAGAGACTATGGAGACCACTTTGAATGCAAGAACTGGTTTTACAAGAAGGCCATATAATATTAAGTGGTGCTAATTTATCTTAAATAAAGGTCAGGGTGTTATCGTGTGCAAATCGGAGGGGTTTAGCGGGTGATGAACGCCAATCTGTTAATATGAAAGAGCTAACAACGCATTAAAGACGCTCGCAGACACCTCGCAGAGGTCGCAGAGCCTAGAAAAAATATCTAGCATGCTAGCTATCCAGAGCTGTCGCACGACTCAACCTCAGTGATGTCATGAGCTACAGTCAATCAGAGCAAGGCATTGAGGTCACCAGGAAAATCGTATTTTTTTTTGTTCATTTTTTTTTTCTCAGAGCAAATCATCACTCAAACAGGTCCATATTCACGTATTGTCTTCTTCGCTGGGTATTGGCGCGCATGCTGTTTCGCGTCATTTCTGGTTCGTTTTATCGCAGGATTTTTTGTTACAAAACGTGGTTTGTAGACAAGATAGAATCATTGGGTGACAGAGTTGTTGTCAACTCGTGTACCTCCTGTTGCGGATCAATCATGTTGTGTCGTGTGGTTTGAACATCTCAACAAATTGAACACTCCTGATTTTATGAAATCTTGTAGTGTGAACTAGGCTTTAGAGTAGGGCTGCAACAACTAATCGATAAAATCGATTATAATCGATTATGAAAATCGTTGTCAACGAATGTCATTATCGATTAGTTGGTCTGATTACGTCACGGGGATTGTTTACATGGAACATGCGCTTCTTACATGCGCTTCATGAGGCGCACATGCAGTCTCTCTCCCTCGCCGCTCTACCCTGTCTCGCGCGCGCAACACGGACAGTTTGGAGCACATTATCTTCTGTCTCGCATGCGCACTCTTGATTCAGTGAGTTTGAACTAATTTGCGGTCATCAGGAAACCGCTATCAATATGCAGCACACGAAAATCATTCACCTTTCGGTAAATTCGCCGTTTTGAAACCAAAATAGGTGACCTACGTTAATCGTGTATACTTTATGAAGCCATACTATAGTATAATGTGAGATAGAAATGTATATTTAAGTCATTAAATTCAAGTTAACCTAAGCTTTTCCCTCCACTGCGGCTGTCAGTCATTCTCTATTCGGTGTTCAAACAGCGCGTCGCGTTACAACAGTTAACATGATGATCTCTTTCCAAGATGATTCAATGTTATTATTATAATTGATCCATAGATAAAGGTCTATGATGGTTTTTCTATCTTGCTAGACTTTTATTGCTGTAACTTAATCACTTTCTACTGAGTGTCTGTTAGATCACAACACTATAGTAGAGTCGGCGCAGTATAATTGTTCTTCACGTGCACAGTAGCCTAACTGAAATTTAAAACTGTTAAAAGAAAAGGCTTAATAAACTATTGCATAGATACTGTATAATACACCGTCAATATGTCTTTCTCTTTCCTTGGTGCTTTTAACTTTAATGCGGCGGACACTGAAGAGCTGCGCGCCGCCCTGTGACTCCGTGTTGCTTCAAGCGCATCATTCAGCGCTCGCGATGCGCATTTGCACTCTGTGCAGCTCTTTCATGATCATGTCATAATACTTTTGCGCAATGAAAGCTTATTAATAGCCTTTCTTGTTCTGTCCTATCTATTATATTTTGCTTCCTCACTAAACAGCTGTGCTTTACATTTAAAACAGCGGTGCATCTGATTTTTACGATGTTTTTCATGAATGTATAACAACAATACAAAGAGCAAATGTGTACGTTTTACCAGAGTTAGTGCTACACTTATTGTCTCTTATTTGTTCCCCACTAAGGAATGTTTTTTTCACTAAATGTTTAGATTTTATAAAATTATTGTGCACTTGTGATATTTTTAGGCTAAGTTATCCACTAATCTAGTTTACAATAGCATTTTTGTCATAGGTTATGGTCATATATTTTTTTTTTATTTCTTGTTTTTCTTTATAATGAAGTTATCTGTATTAAGTAGATTGTTTAACACACAAAAGAGTGTGGTTTTTAGGGTTTTATTTTGTTATAATAAACAAAAAATGAAATATAATTTTTTATCCGATTAATCGATTAATCGAAAAAATAATCGTCCGATTAATCGATTATCAAAATAATCGTTAGTTGCAGCCCTACTTTAGAGAGTACAATTTGGGTAATTTGGGGTGGTTCAGTGCTGGTATTCCAACACATTCTCATCCCAAGGCGTCATATGCAAAACTTTTGCCAAAGCGTAGACATCCAACACACATGGCACCCTTTAGCGTCAAATGAGACACTTCGGTTATGGTAGGTTTAGGTATGGAGTAGGGTTAGGGTTAGATATATATATATATATATATATATATATATATATATATATATATATATATATATACACACGTCTCATTTGACGCTAAAGGGTGCCATGTGCATTGAATGTCTAAGCTTTGGCAAAAGCGTTGTATATGACGCCTTGGAATGAGAATGGACTCGGCATTCCTTCATGAGTGTTTTCTGCTGGTGCTGCCCCAGTTAAGGTGTATGTGGTTCTGATTGCTACTGAACATGCTCCAGTTGATGCTTTTTTGGGGAGGTTTTCACTTGTTTCTCGTTTCATCCATGACAACTGAGACCTTTCTATCCTTCTAAAATCCATGAGGTCCATGGCAACTTGCAAACACGACTTGGTTCCTAGGAAAACTGCTAAACAATCCTGTGTCCAACCGTCCAGAAATGCATAAACCTATATTAGAGCTTGAGAGTCTGTCTGCTGCTTTCCAGTTTTGGTGCAATCTTACAGCCAGTGAATGGACTGCAGTTTATATGTAAGTGGTTGAAGCTACAGTTTAATTTGTTCAGCAAGATTAAGACTGTTATGCCGCCATTACTAGTTGGCAGGAGGGAAATATGACCTTAGCATAATGCAACACTTATTTTATTTGCATTATAATTGCGAAATAACAGTGAAATGTGAAATTGAGATAGAGGTGTTTGTACTTGCATAGAGCAGTCTGTGTTAAAGCTCAGTGCTTCATTTTAAAATACCCCACACACCAAAGGGTTGTTAGCAATCAACAGTTGACCTCAACAGCTACTGTATTTCAATCAGTCTAATGAACTTAATAATGAAACAATAAAATAAATCCAAGAAAGGTACAGTAATTTAATTATGCATTGTTACACCTTTTCTGTAATCATATTTGTTTTAAACATTCAAGTATTACATCGAAGTTGAGTTCATTTTTTTAAAGTTTGATTTTCAGTGGCATTTCCGTCTTGCACTTAATGAGCTTTCAGTGTTGTTTTGTGTTTTCCACGTCAATAGTCTCTGCAAGTTGATTATCTGCCATGATTTCTTCTCTAGCCAGTGCCTCAAAATGACATTTCAATATCTCTCCACTAAGAACCGAGTTACTCTGAGAAGCATCCATCTATTGATCGGCATTGTATTACATTTTTCTTTCTTTTCCATGCTGTTAGAGAGGTTTGAGTTTTACAAGAATCAAACTTTGTCTCTTCTAGACAATTTTCAAAATTACTGAACAACATGAATCCAAATTTACCCCATTTACTTTCTTAATACACCATCTTGAATCTTATTGAAAACATCGGTGCATGTTATTTTAAAGAAAAAACTAGTTTGTCTCACTAATGTTTCATCAACTTGTAATAGCTTTGCTTCTAAAACTACTTTCCTTTTTTTTTGTGCCACAAAACCCTCTCAGTTGTCAGCCCCTTTTTCCAACCGACTTGCTCCTTTGTGTTTTAGAAAGCCCATTTCTCATGGTCCAATGAATTCTAAATGGATAAAATCAAGTCATGACCTAACTTTTTCCTCATTGAACATCCTTTTTCATCGTTTTTTTAAAGAACAAAGAATATCAATGTTTTATCTTCATTTAGCAATCAAAACAGTCTCCTCTGTTTCTTTTTGTTGTTTTCTTGTGATGCTACAGGTGCTGCCATTCAGTTTACTGAGACTGTTACAGCACATATAAGTTTCTGCAAAGGTATATTCCCACTATTACTCACAATAAATATAATAATGACCAAGCTCTCACCAATTATGTTTTAGTACTCAAGATCTGGTAGAAGATCTGAACATCTTTGGGTTTGAGAAGTCAGCCCGCCAATAACATCTCTCATACTGCCTTTATATGCTCCTATTTTTTTGAATACCAATCATCCATTTGTCCCTCTAAGCCTCACACCCTCTTCTATCTCCATTCCAGCTTTTACAAGGCTTTTCAAATGACAAAACATCAGGATGGCCTCTTGTCATGATCAAGTGTCCCCATCTGCCTGGAATGTTGTGCTGAGTTGGCTGCCGTTTTTACTCGGATATTTAAAAAAAAAAAAAATCATTAGGTCTCATCATGCTTCAAGCGATCTACTATTATTGTCCTTGTTTCTAAAGAAGCTTGCAAACTCTCCAGGGTCTTATGCATGCATTATCTGTGTGGATTTCAGAACAGATTTTAATACAATCATCCCCAACGCATTCTTACCCCAAGGCGTCACCTTTAACCATGCTTCAATATTTGACGTTTTAGGCGCCCTTTAGCGTCACTTACATGACGCGATCCTACGGTGTCATCTAACTGATGCTAAAGGAAAGCGTCAGTTAGAGGACGCGGATAGGTTTAGGTGTGGGGTGGGGGTAGGGTACACGCAATCCTAGGGCTTCATCTAACTGACGCTGAAAAGCGCCTAAAGCGTCAGATATTGAAGCATGTCCAAATGCTTCCCAAGGTGTCAGTTAAGTGACGCCTTGGGGGTGAGAATGGGCTGTCATCCCTGATATTCATAATTCATAAACTCAGTCAGCTTACTGTGCCAAATTCCATCTGTAACTGGATTACAAACTTTCTCACTGATAGAGGGCAGAAGGTTAAACTGAGAGTACTGATAGATTGCAGAAGGTTTAACTGGCCGTATTTACCTCCAGCACAAGCAACCTCAGCATTGGTGCCCCTTAGAGGAGTAGTTCACTTTTCAAAAAAAACTTTTGCTGATAATTTACTCACCCCCATGTCATCCAATATGGCCATGTCTTTCTTTCTTCAGTCAAAAAGAAATTAAGGTTTTTGATGAGGTTTTTTTTTTCCAGGATTTTTCTCCATATAATGCACTTTACTGGTAACCAAACGGTTCAAGGTCTAAAAGACAGATTCAGTGCAAACTGCAAACTGTTCAAAGGGCTCTAAACGATTCCAGACGATGAATAAGGGAAACGATTGCTCATTTAAAAAAAAAAAAAAAAAAAAAAACAAAGTTTAAGTTTTATAAGCTCAAATGGTTGCCTTGCTCTGTTCTGTGATGTGCGTTTATGACTCTCCTGTTCGAACTCGTTCATCAAAATGAACAAATCTTTTTCTGAGTCAATAATTTTGTTCGTTGAATGAACCAAATGACTCGGAAAAGAGATTTGTTCATTTTGATGAATGAGTTCGGACGGGAGAGTCACATAATTTTTCGATAGTTTCGGTTGATAAGACCCTTATTCATCGTCTGGAATCATTTAAAGCCCTTTGGACAGTTTGCACTGAAACTGTCTTTTGGACCTTGAACCGTATATGGAGACAGATCCTGGAATGTTTTCATCAAAAACCTTAATTTCTTTTCGACTGAAGCAAGAATGACATGGATATCTTGGATGACATGGGGGTGTGTAAATTATCAGCAAACATTTTTTTTTTTTAAACTGAACTACTCTTATATACATGAACAACTACACTTCCTCAGATTCTTATCAAGTTCTTAAAATTTGCTGATGACAATACAGTCATTGGATTTATTTGGGATGGAGATGAGTCCATATGCAGGAGGTGGACTAGCTCTAATTTGTGGTGTAGACGCAATAACTTGCAATTTAACATCAGAAAGACTGCAGAGAAGATTGTTGATTTTAAGAAAAAAAAAAAACCCTTCCTGTTTGTCTCGACTCATAATTAATGGTTGTACACAGTGACCAGCACGGAATCCTAAAAGTTTCTTGGCACTACCATCTCAAAAAAAAAAAAAAAAAAAAAAAAAAAAACCACAGCAGGGGATGCTCTTCCTCCATCAATTCATAAAGTGTAACCATGAAAAAAAGGGCAATTCTGTGCAAATTCTATATAGGGCTGATTGAATCTGCCCTGTGTTCATAATTTATTGTTTGGTATTTCTCTGCCACCCAATGGGACTGGCACGGACTTCAGAGACTTGTTATAATGGCAGAACACATTATTGGGTCTGACTTGCCCACCCTGCATGATCTGCACTTTTCTCATGATCTGAGTCAATAAACACATTGGGGGAATTGTTAGTGCCCTCATGTCCTGCAAACAGTTTTCATTAATTATGAACATCACAAACAGTGATAACAAAGCCGCAGCTTTCAGAATCTATGTTTCGGGTTACCAGTCATTAAAGAGAAGGGGAAAATAAACCACCAGTGCCATTAGACAGAACCGATCTTGATCTCCCTTGGGCCCTAAGCAAAAATTTGTAAAGGGGCCCTCCTACCTGACCAATGAGCTATGTAAACCATTTGCCCATTGCTCCCACTACAATCTTCCCCTGTTTACTTAGTACTAATCAAAATGTAATTCCTGATATTAGAAATAGACATATTTTATTTTGTATGAATTATTCTCATTTTAAATCATACAAATTTAATGATTGATATAAAAAAATGCATCCTTTGAATTAAAATGAAAATAAAATGGCTTGATATTGCATGTCACTGTGTTTTAAATGGTAAAAGCAATAATTTAAACTTGATGGTTATTTACTGAGGGATGTGCATCCATACTGACGAGTTTATCCAGCCTTTCAACATAGTCAATGTTAATAGATTGCTTTCCATCTTGCTTTATTGCAGCTGTAAAAAAAAAAAAACGACTGGGAGACAATTTGAGAGATAATTGAGAGATAATTATTGTCTTGTTTTAAAAGTACAAGCGCCTAATGAGGAGTGCCATAACGCCCATATTGTACTGGTAACTGGTCCCCATAGATGTTTTACTGGAAAGTGCTCGTTTCATGTCGTGCACACGCATATGAACTCATGTTAATGCGCGACGTGGTTATCTTTTCCGAGCTGCAGTTTATAAACAAACACCGTTGCCCTTTGTATTATCAAACGTAATCTCATGAAAGCGAGCATCTATACCACAAATTACATTTCTTTTGCTATTTATGCATTGCTGTTTTATGTGCATGCAAAAACTATTTTTGTTGTATAAATGGCACGAGAAATTTGTGGTTATCATTGCGTTATCATGAAATTGGGCTGGTTAGACAAACAGATAGAGAAAGATGCACATCAGCTTAAAAAAAAAAAAAAAAACTTTTGCTGATAATTTACTCACCCCCATGCCATCCATGATATCCATGCCTTTCTTTCTTCAGTCGAAAAGAAATGAAGGTTTTTGACGAAAACATTCCAGGATTTTTCTCCATATAATGGACTTCAATGGGAACCAAACGGTTCAAGGTCCAAAAGACAGTTTCAGTGCAAACTGTTCAAAGGGCTTTAAACAATTCCAGATGATGAATAAGGGTCTTATCAAGCGAAATGATCACTAATCTAAAAAAAAAAGTAAGTTTTATAAGCTCAAATGGTCACCTTGCTCTGTTCTGTGATGCACGTTCGTGACTCTCCTGTTCAAACTCATTCATCAAAATGAACGAATCTTTTTCTGAGACAATTCGTTCATTTTGTTCGTTGAATCAACCAAATGACATGAAAAAACCTTCGTTCATTTTGATGAACCAATCACTTTGTTATTTTTTTTTTTTAAATGAGTGACCTTGATAAGACCCTTATTCATCGTCTTGTATCGTTTAAAGCCCTTTGAACAGTTTGCACTGAAACTGTCTTTTGGACCTTGAACCAATTGGTTCCCATCGAAGTCCATTAAAAATTATTAGCAAATGTTTTTTAAAAGTGAACTACTCCTTTAACTTTACTGTTTTTTGCTGACATCAAACTTGGAAAGGAGAGAACACAAGTCTACCTGATCGCTGTTCCCGCAATTCACTCACATGGTGTTTTTCTCTCAGTCTCTCTTTTCATTACCAGAAGGATAGTTCTGCTTAATTATCCCATCGATGTTGTGAACTTTGATTGACGAGCTTTGACACGAGGGAGGGTGAGGCGGGGCCTTGAGTGATTTGTGGGGCCCTACGCAACTTGCGTAGTGTGCGTATAGGGAGGATCGGCTCTGCCATTGGACCTAGATCAGACTCGAATTAGAGTTTGAGCCGATAGCTGGGTTTTAGCCTCAAGGATTACATTGCCTTTAGGACCAACAATCTAAGATTAACGTGTCAGACATACAGTAATGACGTCTCAACTCTTTCAAGAGATTGTGCACGTGCTACGTGCTTAATTATATGATACTTGTTATTTTTCTTATTAAGCACTATACTAAACAGAATTGGGTATCACCACATTAAATATTTGATTAAATAGGAGCAATATGAATGCGAAAGTGGCTAGAGGGTAGATACTTGTTTGTCCCCATGGTGCTTGATTCTTGGCATTGCTCCGGCAGCTGAATACAATGCACACCTCTTACTTTTTTCTGTATGTAGGACCAATAAACAGATCACTTTTTTGTGACCCTTAGGATGCACAGAGTTCACTTCACACAAAACCAAGAAATTCAATTAATACGAAATCAAATTAAAACTCAACTGGCCTTGATTAATACAAAAGCAGACAATGAGCCTGTCCCTTTATATTTTGTCAGCGATTAAGCATTGAAACCTTGCTGAAGCAAAGGTCCTTTTATGCTCAGAAAGAAAAAAAAAACCTATTTCATTATTGTATGATGTACTGTTCTAGATTTTAATCTAAAATTAATTAGAGGGGTTTAAGATTTTTCAAAATTAGAAAATGGGCTTTTCATAATCCACACAAAGAGAATTACCCTAGGGGCTGGTTGTTATGGCCAAAATTGTGATGGTTATGAGGATTTTCTATTACACACAGTTTAGATCATGACATTGTTATATTTGCTGTAAACTGATAAAAGGAATGACTGTATACTAAATAATCATGTGGCAATGTCCAGGTTTCATTAATTCAGCTAAATAGTTTACACATGAAAGGTACTTTATTTCATTAGATTATTTTTTTCTCTTTGGAACTTGATGGAAACAAATGGAAATGTGTTCTATAGTAATGCAACAGTATGAGATATAGCTCCACTCTTTTTCTGATCATAATACCACCCAGTTGTACTTGTGCCTGTTCATTGTTATTTTATTATCTTAAATGCTTGATTAACTCATGCATTCTTTGTACACATCTAATTGTAACTCCAAATTTGCCTTGTCTGCAGAGAATGGTCGGTGATATACAGTAACTTCTGGACACCAGTGTATCTCAATGCACACTTGAAATTATTCACTTCTTACTCTTTTTTCAAAGATACAGTGGCTATTGAAAGAACATAACTGAAAAAAAAAAGACAAAACTGAGGTGTGATGGTTTCCAAATTGTACATTCTATAATTGTCACCACAGCAATGGTTTAAAATTTTAAAAACTGAAACTATGAAATTGTCCGCGTTTGAATGAATGCATTACCTGTTAAAGTGCTATGGGAGCTGTGGGTGGTCTCTAGTGGTTTGGGTTTCTCTTTCTTCAAATCAAGCCTGTTTTCTCTTTCTTTTTGTTTGACATTTTTGTTGTTCACCAAACATTTTTTTTTTTTTATCTTAAGTGTCTTGTAAATGAGAATTCTTCACTTAAAATGTTTTTAGCCAGGCGCAAAACATTATCTAAGTTTGCTGAAGCTGCCAAAAACATAACCAAATTATTTCTAAAGCTCAAAGATTTAGAGCCAAATTTTACCTGACCCGCAAAGTAGACCACTTACTCACTTCACACAACTCAAAGAGTCATCAAAAATGAATAACGTCTTCAAAAATATTGCAGTCGGCCCATTCTTTTCCTCTTTTATGTAAATAAAACAACAACAACAAAAAAAATGATAGGGAATATTTTATGATAACTTTGGCTAACTTGCATATTGAGGTTTTTGTCATTGAATGAAACACAAAAAGGCGGAAAGTTATCCACCATAAAGGAATTGTACATTGTTTCTTGTACACTCTATTCTAACAGCTAGGCTGTATTTCAACACTGTAAATAGTAGGGCCATGTGAGTTTTTTTGATGTTTTTGATGAAGTACCCAAGCTCATCATATTTTTATTTATTTTTCTGTCATTTTGCAGCATGCGAACTTATGACGCAAGGGATCCTGGCTTTGGTCACATCTACAGGCTGTGCCTCGGCCAGTGCTCTACAGTCCCTGACCGATGCCATGCACATACCACACCTTTATGTCCAGCGAAACACTGAAGGATCACCCCGGACCGCATGCCAACTCAATCCAAGTCCTGATGGAGAGCGTTACACCCTTGCATCTCGACCGCCTGTCCGTCTAAGTGATGTCATGTTGACGCTAGTTGGTGAGCTGCGCTGGCAGAAGTTCATCGTCTTCTATGATAGTGACTATGGTAAGTCTGATTGCAATATAGAGAAAATCCTGCCTACAAAAAATAAATCTAACCTACCACTTACAGGTTATGTTTTATTGAATAATTAATGCTGTTCATTTGTTGTGGTATGATTCCATGTGATAATTGGTGATTGATTAAGGTTGAGTTGAGACTAATAGTGAGTAAATCGCTGAGTTGGTTTGTAACATGCATTGCTAAGTTGTGTGGATCTCTGGTAAAGTCAGCATACAGAATGATGGCTGTCTGGTCACGTTGTGGAGGCAAATCATATTTTCAGCTCAACAACAGTAACACGATTATACAATGTGAACAACTGGTGTGTCACAGTGTTAATGAGAAGTGTATGAATATTGACTAGTTGGTTATGATGTTAACATTAATATTGGTAACAACTTGCAATAAGTTTAATTTCTTAACATTAGTTCATATTCTTTAGTTCAGTTAACATGCATCCATGGACAATATATTCATCCCAAGAAGTCATATAACTGACGTCTTGGGACGTCTTTTGACCTTATGTCAACATCCGCCTTTTTAGGGTGCCCTTAAACGTCGGTTACATGACGTCATGCAACCGATGCTTTACCTTTAACGTCATTTAGGTGACGGGGTAGGTTTAGATCCGATAACGTCATCTAACCGACGTTTAATGGCACCCTAAAAAGGCAGATGTTGACGTATGGTAACAAGACGTCCCAAGACATCAGTTATATGACGTCTTTGGGTGAGACTGTGTTATATTTACAGCTTTAAAGTTTGATAATATTAGTTAACAAAAATACAGTTGATTATTTTTACTTCACAAAACATTAACCAATGTTAACAGATACACCTTTGATTTAAAGTAGCTATATATTAGTAAATGTAGAAATCAATATTAACTTAGAATAATAAATGCTGTAGAAGTATTATTTATCGTTAATATAGTTAATGAAACTTTATGGTTCAGTTTTACCGCAATGTATTTAATCTTTCTGTTAATTATTAATATTCACCTTGCATTAATTGGTAAAATGTTCCAGTATCTTAACATTTTTATTTTTTTTTTACTAAATGATGTTAATAAATATGAACATGCTATCAATAATTGTTAATTCCTGTTCATTCACAATTAACAAATGTTAATTTATACATTACATTGCCAATATATTATTGTATATTATAAAATATTAACATTAACTAAAATTAATTTATTGCTATCAATTTTTTTATTTAAAATTAATTTATTGGTATTGTTTATTGCTAGTTCAAGATACCATTTGTTAATGAATTGAACCTCACTGTGAAGTTAATCATTGACTAATAACTGTGGCACAGTCAGTGGTAATTTTGGTAATGGGGTGCAGAGCTAGTGGTTGTAGCCTTCCTGATATTGTTTGTGATATTAATAGCCTTCCTGATACTGTTCGTTGCTCAGACTCGCTCTCCCAGTTTAAAGCTAGACTAAAGACACATTTATTTAGCCAGGCATTCATATACATTTTTTATCTTACAGTTACTGTAAATTTGGCCTCTAGTTCATAAAGGCCAGAGGAGAACTGCCCCCCCGATTGAGCCTGGGTTCCCCAAGGAGTTTTAGGACACCATCGGGTCACTTGATGGAGTTTTTCGGTTCCTTGCCACTGTTGCCTTTGGCTTGCTCAGTTGGGGATATTCAAATTAAATGACCCATCATTGATCAGCTCTACCAAACTTGATTGTCTTTTTTTCCCATGAATAAACAAACACTGTTAAGTTGTCTTGATTGATATTGTGAAGCAGCTTTGATACAGTCTGAATTGTGAAAAGCGCTATATATATATACATATATATATATATATATATATATATATATATATATATTTGACTTGACTTGACTTGAGTGGTTGTTCTGTAGGCAAACCAGTGCCTTGAATTTGATGCAAGCAGCAACTGGCAACAATTGCAAGTTTATGAAGAGAGGTGTAGCATGGCATTTTTGGCTTGTTAAAAAAACACTCATGCTGCAGCATTCTGAATCAGTCGCAGAGGTTAGACAGTGCATGCTGGAAGGCCTTCCAAGAGAGCATTACAATAGTCCAGTTTGGATAGAATTAGAACTTGGACAAGTAGTTAAGAAGTATGTACCTATAGGAAGAGCCTGATCTCCCTAATGTTAGATAAATCTAATGTTGATTGGCAGAGAACACAATTTCTATCTTTGAAAAATTGAGTTGAAGGTGGTTGTCCTTCATCCAGCAAGAAAAGTCTGTCAGACAGACTGAGATGCGAGCTGCCTTCGTTTGAAAATCTGGCTGTAATGAGAGGTAGAGTTATGTGTTATCAATGTAGCAGTGATAGGAAAAAACATATTTCTTAATGACAGATCCTTATGAGGACATGTAGATGGAGAAGAGAAGTGGTCCAAGCCCTCAGCCCTGAGGCATCCCAGTAGCTAGATGCTGCAACTTAGACACCTCGCTCCTCTACGACACCCTTAAGGCCCTACCTGAGGGGGAAGAATTGAACCACTGCAGTGTGGGTTCCTGAGATGTGCTTTATCGTGAGGGTTGACAAGAGGAACTGGTGGTTAACTGTGTTAAAAGCAGCAGACAGATCCAGCAATATGAGTAATGATGATATGGAAGCTGCTCTTGTCAGTCTCAGAGCTTCAATAACCGAGAGCCGGGCAGTTTAGTGGCCGCTGGGGATGGGCATTTTTCAAAAATATTGCATTCATTAAAAATGTTTATATTCGAATATTCATTTATTTATATTATGTTTAACAAATTAAAAAAACAAAAACAAAAAAAAAACGTTTTTTTTTTTTTTTTTCATTTTTGTCACCATTTCTGAACAAGCTTACAATTAGGCAATATACACAACAAGCTTACAATTTATTTTAAAGTTTTCTTTTAGTTGAAAACATTAAACAGTAGGCCTATGTGTAAGCCAAAAGTATAATAAACAAAAGCATTAAAGGGCACCTATTATGGAAAATTCACGTTTACATGGTGTTTGAACATAAATGTGTGTTGGCAGTGTGTGAGCAAAACCACCCTAGAATGATAAAAATCCACCTAGTAGTTTTTTTTTTTTTTTTACAATCTCATATGCACTGTCTCAGAACGAGCTGTTCTGAGATTCAGCTCTTTGTGACGTAGAATTGAGCAAGGGGTTTGATTGACAGTGTGGTTGTGGCATAGACCCCGCCCTCGGTGATCTGTACACAATCCTCCATTGTTTCAATGACAGGCGGTAATGTCTCTTGGAAACATAAATATTCTGTCATGGGTTAATCCTGTTGTTGTGGCTTAAAAGTTAATCCTCAAGTGTGGATCGTCTACTGTTTGTGATCCACCGTCACTTCCAGTAACAGTAAGTGTATTTTATGATATTTGAGCAAAAAGTCTTTTCAGTCAATGTCAGCCAATTCAACAACAAATGCGTCTAAAGTTGTTGTCTGTGTAGGCTTAAATATATATATATATATATATATGCTCAGACAACTGCTTATATAATATATATATATATATATATATATATTTAAAGATATTGTATTAAAAACTGCATATATGTTGTTGTTCTGTAAGTTAGCCATCTTCTCACATTTGCCACAGAAGCATCTGTAAGACAAGTAAACATGATGCAACAGGTCCCTCGAATAAATGTAATTTCGCTCGACGCTTGTACGTAGCAAACTTTATCACAGTATGTGTATGTAGTTTCAAAAAATTGCGCCAGCATTAGTGTTTGTGTGTGTCTGTGTGTTCCACATCCATGATTGCAAATGGGACACGATTACAACTCTATAAGTACATAAATGTATCACATAACCATACCGAGACGTACTGGTCCATTATCATTTGTGTTTATTCTGCCGGAGTCTTTTCGTATTATTTATATATTCCGATTCAAACGTACGCTGAATGACATTCAAAACAGTGGTTTCTCTCACTCTATCAGTACCAACTGCCATAGGTATCAAGTTACGCCCTCATCCAAAGGCAGGGCGGGGATATGCAGCTCATTTGCATTTAAGGTGGTATACACCGAAACAGCTCATTTTTAAACAGGCCCCAAATTGACATTTTCAAATGGTTTTAATAAATTAACTGTCGGGTATTTTGAGCTGAAACTTCACAAATACATTCTGGGGACACCAGAGACCAATATTACATCTTGTAAAAAGGGGCATAATAGGTGCCCTTTAATAAAAGAATGCTCAAGCAGCGAAAACGGGGAAAAAAAAGCCTAATAAAGCGGATTGTGCCATATATTGTACATCACGTACACACACACAAGTTAGCACATGATTATTGTGTTTATATTGTTTCACGTTTATATTGTGAAAAACAATAATATCCATGCAGGGGCACCGTCAGCAATGCTCCATTGAGAAAAGTCGATATAACTGTGTTCTAAGTTTAAAAGAGCACTTTACGTTTTCTGTTCTTAAACTGGTCTCCCTCAACAAAACTCAAATGAATTATATTCTCAAAATCATTTTGCTATTAGAAAAGTTATCATTCCGGACCACACGGGGTCTAGCTGCGATTACCTGCAGTCGCGATGCAGTGTTGGTCAACTGTCTTTCCCCATTCGACTGTTTGGATTTCATTTGATTTCTCATGGTGGTGATGATATTATAACTCAGATTAATTAATTTGATCAAAAGTAATTCCATTAAGTAAGTTCATTTTCCAGTAATTATAAACTTTGCGAGGCAGACGACAAGATTATGTGATCAAATATACACAACTTAAGACAATCAACAGCGGCACACAGTGCATTTAATTATAACTGCGAGTTAGTGCTTGGGATTTATCATGGACTCATTGCATTTACAGCCAGCAAAGCAACATAGTAAAATTTGAATACTATTTTATTTTTCGAAAAATAATTACAGATCGAAAATTCGAATATACGAAAATGTAAATATTCGTGCACACCCCTAGTAGCAACTTCTGAAACCAGACTGGTGGTTGTCCAGAAGGTTGTTGTGTAAGAAAGGTAGAGACTTGGTTGAACATTTAGCTTTGAATAGAAGAAGGGATACCAGTCTTAATTATTTAAAAGTACTCATTAGTAGTATGTAGTGAGAACTTCTGTTCCCTAATAATATAAACTGTACACTGCAATTTAGAAATGTAGAAAATACTGTACATACTGTAATTCACATTCTCTTGCATTGACAGATGCAGTATAATGCCATGGGCCATCAGTAAGGTGCATACTGAATTTCAGTAGGCTACATTAAGCCATGGTGACATTATTTTCCCCACAATAAGCGTTTTAGAATGTCCCAAAAAGAAAACACTTTTCACAGTGTGCATCATGTGCTCACACTTAACCCATCCAGACGCAACAGGCGACTGACTGCTGCAAGACACGCATGAGGGAGAGACACGGCAGTCAATATAGTGTGTATCTCTATACGCTGAACTAAATAAATGGGACTGGGAATTTGTGCCAGATTTCTGTCCCTGTAGATATACAGATCATTTTGTAATCAGAAATCTAAAATGTATCTTAACGTGTTTCTTCAAATTAATGAAATAATTAAATGCTGATATATTGATTTAATTGATGCTTGAGGATGTGCTCCCACACCATCCATGATTAACAACAGTTGGTGCGATTTACTGCTGTGCTTAATGTATTCTATTTGCGATTTTATGGGAGTCAAAAGATCTGTATATTTGATGTATACAAATAAAACAGCATGTAAAAAAAGCATGTAATGACCACAAAGGGATGGAAAATATGGACTAAATGTACAGATGCATCACTTAAAATGTACTCAACTAAAAGTAAAAAAAAAAGATTATCTAGTTTATTTCTAAATAAAAAAAAGAACTACTGAATTACAGTATGTGAGTATTTGTTATTCATTAATTTACACCCCTGATTAAATAGATTTTTATTTTTTATATTTAGTCAGAGGAAATTAAAGCCAATTCAAATAGGACTAATATGATGTAAAGACAGTTTACAATCAAAAGAACAACAGAACAACATGTTAATTCTTTAGAATTGATTGCAGAGATTGTTGTATGTGGATTTGTTGAAGGACCTCTATGGGCTCCACACATGTTGCAACACATGAAGAACTAGCTCAGACAACTGCTTTGCAGACCTTGGTTTTACAACACATTAAATAGTGGCAATGAGTCGAATAGCTTTCACAGTCGCAAGGCCTCTTGCTCTCTCCCTCTCTGCCGTGCACGGGGTTGACTAGCTTTCTCGAGGCAGAGCCGTCCCAAGCCTTTTGGGGGCCCTAAGGACAATTTAATTCGGGGGCCCCTCCCACGATGCGGAGTCACCTGTGCTTGACCATTATTGACACAGATATCACGCAATAATGATACATTATAAATGAATACACTGAGGTTATGTATTACTACAAAATTAATACTTAAAAAAATATAATAAAATAAAATATTAATAAAATATATAATTATATTTATATTTTTTCTTAATAAAATATAATAAAAGCTGCAATTGAACACACCGAGAGAACTGCAGCCGACGGTCAGCTAGAATGTGTGTTCTGCGCCTGCGTTTAACTGTCTATTTCTGCAGATATATTAGTCTATATATTCGTCATTCAAAAAGGAAAACCGACGCTGCCGGCTGCAGATACACATAACGTAAACAAAGCAGCGCGTGCTTACCTTTTTGAATATCAATCCTGCTGAACACTTTCTTTATTCCACTCCACTCATGTTAATATTGAAATATTCACCAAGGAACACTTAGGTAAGAAGACGTAACATAAGAACAGCCTTCTATCTTTACCGTTTTGACTTCTTTGCTTGCTGTTTTGCTTTTATTCTCGTGCACTGACTCTTTCACTAAGCTGAACCAATCAGAGAACCAATCAACATGTCAAATCAAGCGAAACAAAGCAGGCGAGGACTATTTTCAGCAAACGGCACGGAACTGTGCGTCTCACACCGAGGAAACTTAGTTGGCCAACGCACAAAATCTGCCAGACGGCCGACCGTCGGCTTGGTGTGTTCCGGGCTGTATAATAAAGTGGAGAAGAGTTGCTATGTTTATTAATGATTCAAACTGATACCCTTACACCTTGAAGGTTAAAGGGTTAGTTCACCCAAAAATGAAAATTAAGTCATTAATTACTCACCCCCATGCTGTACCAACCCCGTAAGACCTTCGTTCGTCTTCGGAACACAAATGAAGATATTTTTGATTAATTTTGAGAGCTGTATAACTACCACATTTTCTTGACGGCCCAGAAAGTCAATTAAGAAAATGTTTAAATATCCCATGTGACTACAGTGGCTCAACTATATGTTTATCAAGCGATGAGAATACTTTTTGTGTGAAAAAAAAAACAAAAATAACGAGTTTATTCGACTATTCCTTTTCTTCCTTGTAGGCCAGAAACGAGATTTCCTTAGATTTCCACGACGCAATG
>NW_024121410.1:4654074-4709358 GCF_016745375.1 Pimephales promelas
AAATGTATCTTAACGTGTTTCTTCAAATTAATGAAATAATTAAATGCTGATATATTGATTTAATTGATGCTTGAGGATGTGCTCCACACCATCCATGATTAACAACAGTTGGTGCGATTTACTGCTGTGCTTAATGTATTCTATTTGCGATTTTATGGGAGTCAAAAGATCTGTATATTTGATGTATACAAATAAAACAGCATGTAAAAAAAGCATGTAATGACCACAAAGGATGGAAAATATGGACTAAATGTACAGATACATCACTTAAAATGTACTCAACTAAAGTAAAAAAAAAGATTATCTAGTTTATTTCTAAATAAAAACAAGAACTACTGAATTACAGTATGTGAGTATTTGTTATTCATTAATTACACCCCTGATTAAATAGATTTTTATTTTTTATATTTAGTCAGAGGAAATTAAAGCCAATTCAAATAGGACTAATATGATGTAAAGACAGTTTACAATCAAAAGAACAACAGAACAACATGTTAATTCTTTAGAATTGATTGCAGAGATTGTTGTATGTGGATTTGTTGAAGGACCTCTATGGGCTCCACACATGTTGCAACACATGAAGAACTAGCTCAGACAACTGCTTTGCAGACCTTGGTTTTACAACACATTAAATAGTGGCAATGAGTCGAATAGCTTTCACAGTCGCAAGGCCTCTTGCTCTCTCCCTCTCTGCCGTGCACGGGGTTGACTAGCTTTCTCTCGAGGCAGAGCCGTCCCAAGCCTTTTGGGGCCCTAAGGACAATTTAATTCGGGGGCCCCTCCCACGATGCGGAGTCACCTGTGCTTGACCATTATTGACACAGATATCACGCAATAATGATACATTATAAATGAATACACTGAGGTTATGTATTACTACAAAATTAATACTTAAAAAAATATAAATAAAATAAAATATTAAAAAAATATATAATTTATTTATATTTTTTCTTAATAAAATATAATAAAAGCTGCAATTGAACACACCGAGAGAACTGCAGCCGACGGTCAGCTAGAATGTGTGTTCTGCGCCTGCGTTTAACTGTCTATTTCTGCAGATATATTAGTCTATATATTCGTCATTCAAAAAGGAAAACCGACGCTGCCGGCTGCAGATACACATAACGTAAACAAAGCAGCGCGTGCTTACCTTTTTGAATATCAATCCTGCTGAACACTTTCTTTATTCCACTCCACTCATGTTAATATTGAAATATTCACCAAGGAACACTTAGGTAAGAAGACGTAACATAAGAACAGCCTTCTATCTTTAACGTTTTGACTTCTTTGCTTGCTGTTTTGCTTTTATTCTCGTGCACTGACTCTTTCACTAAGCTGAACCAATCAGAGTTCTCTCTTCCCCCAATGGCCCGACGCCGATTCAACATGTCAAATCAAGCGAAACAAAGCAGGCGAGGACTATTTTCAGCAAACGGCACGGAACTGTGCGTCTCACACCGAGGAAACTTAGTTGGCCAACGCACAAAATCTGCCAGACGGCCGACCGTCGGCTTGGTGTGTTCCGGGCTGTATAATAAAGTGGAGAAGAGTTGCTATGTTTATTAATGATTCAAACTGATACCCTTACACCTTGAAGGTTAAAGGGTTAGTTCACCCAAAAATGAAAATTAAGTCATTAATTACTCACCCCCATGCTGTACCAACCCCGTAAGACCTTCGTTCGTCTTCGGAACACAAATGAAGATATTTTTGATTAATTTTGAGAGCTGTATAACTACCACATTTTCTTGACGGCCCAGAAAGTCAATTAAGAAAATGTTTAAATATCCCATGTGACTACAGTGGCTCAACTATATGTTTATCAAGCGACGAGAATACTTTTTGTGTGAAAAAAAACAACAAAAATAACGAGTTTATTCGACTATTCCTTTTCTTCCTTGTAGGCCAGAAACGAGATTTACTTAGATTTCCACGACGCATGCGCGAGAATTGCTATCTTTTTCAACTACTTCAGATCAGTTCTCGCGCATGCGTCGTGGAAATCTAAGGAACTCTCGTTTCTGGCCTACAAGGAAGAAAAGGAATAGTCGAATAAACTCGTTATTTTAGTTTGTTTTTTCGCACAAAAAGTATTCTCGTCGCTTGATAAACATATAGTTGAGCCACTGTAGTCACAAGGGATATTTAAACATTTTCTTCATTGACTTTCTGGGCCGTCAAGAGGCAGTCCCTTAGGAGCCAATGTGGTAGTTATACAGCTCTCAAATTGAATCAAAAATATCTTCATTTGTGTTCCGAAGACGAACGAAGGTCTTACGGGGTTGGTACAGCATGGGGGTGAGTAATTAATGACTTAATTTTCATTTTTGGGTGAACTAACCCTTTAAGTTCCCCTGCGGGCTATTTTCTCCAACTTAAACCGATACCGTGACTATGCGCAGTTGCGCAATAATTGTCTATGTACGCGCGAGGTGTCTTAGAAGATTATGCGCATGACTTAAACGCTGGCAGACAGAGCAGCAGTTGTAACTTGTAGGCAGGTATATTGATCATTAAATCAGAATTTTGTTGTCTTGAATTATTCATTCAGTCATATTCATTCATTCATTGATTTATGTCACTTGTTTAAGTCATCTAAAAAAAATAAAAATAAAAAAATAACCTCAATTAGGGGGCCCCCTGGTGGCCACGGGGCCCCAATTGGCCGCTCAGTTCGCTTATTGCCTCGGGCCGTCTCTGGGCACACTAGCAAGGTCTCTCGCTCTCTGCCATGCATGCGCCGCGCACTATTTATGTTATGCGGGCATCACGGAGATGTTATCAATATGCAGGAGACTCCCGGAACTTCCGAGTGACTTGGGATGTCTGGTTTTGCCTCTTGCCTTCTATACTGTTTGGTATAGGAGAGCAACAGCAAGAGCATTGACCAGCCAACGATTTGCCGTCATGGATTTTTCTGGCTGTATGTGAATGAAGTGGGGTGAGGGAAACTGGCCACAATATTTAATTATACATTTTAATTGTATTAACTGCCCTAACAATATTAGAAAATCCTGAAAATTTGAATTTAAAATAAATGACATGACAACTTATCATTATAAAATCATTATTCATTTCATTAAAATTCAGGTTCGCGACATGATTTCCGGTGACTGAATGAAGTCCGTGACTTCCGGTCGTTTCAAAGCCGTATCAAAGCTGATTTCAACTGCCAGTGTGAAGGCGGCTTTAGGGTTCTGGATGTAACCCTGGTTCCCTTTCACTTCGAGTTCTGTCGGATGGCGATGAATGGGGTTTCGCTTAGAAAGCCTATCAACAAAAAGAGTGTGCACGCGGCACTTCTTTCTAAAGACGTGTCTTTCTAAAGTCGATTTGTCTGTGTATTTCTGAGTGCAGTATTCTGATAGATTCAGCTGATAGATGAGCAATAGAGCTAATATGTGTACCCTCCCCCCCAACAGCACGCCAAATACGCATAACCATTTTTTATTCTCTGATCATTAGTGAGTGTGAACTCGTGAAAGTGGTTATCAAGTCACCTACAACTGACAGGTAATAAAAATAGAATTTTAGACCATTCATGTTCGATTTTTTTATTATTTTTTTCATAGCTACATACTATTTTTGTAATAGTTTATAATTGAATTGAGTAAAATATAATTAAGATTCCTGTGGCACTGTATTTTCAGAAGTTCCACAGTGAGAGATTCTGCTGTTACGCTTACTCAAGTTTTTTTTTTACCATTGTCCTCCAAAGCCATCTCAATATCACTGTCTCTGATGAGCAAAATCATATAAAATGAGGGGAAGAAATGGGACATTTATTCAAATTAAATCTTTTGTTGGGCTTTATTGAGAGCAGATGGGGCTGGTGTACAGTGATCCTGGGCCGAGCTCAGACTGGACTCCAACTGACAGCTGAATGATAATGATTAAAGAGAGACCTTGGATTTCCGTGCTGTTTCCCATCTCTCCCGTGTCTCCCTTTTTGCTCTTTCCCTTCTCTAGCTCTCCAATCACTGTCACACCCCCCATTCCCTCTCTCTCTCTTTTACTTTTTTTCTCTTTTACACACACACACACACTGTCCTTTACTCTGAGACATCAAACACAGAACAAACACACTCACTCCCTGTGATGCTGCGATCCGCTCTGTTGTGTGAGTGCACACAATGTCCCTCCCAAACTACTGCACCGCAGGCTGAATCAAGTCAAACCTTTGTCCATTTGGAATAATGCAATGTTTTGTGTATTTGCTTCATCACCTACAAATAAATAAGAAAAGACAAGAGTAATACAATCTGTGTGAAGGTCCAACGAAAGTCGCTCAGCCGTCCAAACAGTGACATATCCCTCACAGTTTGTTGTTGATGTATTCCAACACTTTCTCTCACACATGACTTCATTGCTCTTTCTTCACAGTAGGGTCCTTTTTTTCAATGGCTGCCATTCACTAGTTGGCTTCTGTGCTCCCTTTGGAGTGGATGAATACCGTCCTCATAGACACCTCCTGAACAAAGTCTTATTTCCAGCTGAAACGCTCCTCTTGTATTCTTTGTGCCAACATTGAGGTATCCCATTGTTTTGTAGCCTGCAGCCTTTTTCCGAGATGCACCATGGTCTTTATGCAACCAGAAAAGCAAGGGCTGCCAGAATCTGAATTCAATTCACATGGCTGTTCTTCTTCATACACTAAATATTATGCAGTAGTGCATGCCAAACCCCAAAATACTGATGGGTTACAATAGGGTTCATTAAATCTGAAACTGGGGGGTGAGATTTAAGGATTTGTCTTCTTTTGAAGCACTTAAAGGTGCCCTCTGGCATTTAAAATCAAATCATACAAGATATTCCATACCAGATGGGGGCAGTATACCTCCAGAAACACCTCCACGGCCACGCGCACTCTAATGTCTTCAAACAACAGGGGCGAGCGCTGTGTTGCTCTGTCTCCCTCGTGCATATTAATCAAATCAATTGACACGATAGTAAAAGGTTGCAAGACCGCAGTTTCACGTGGAGCATTTGAAGATTTTTACAGATTAGAGACTAAATGAACAACATCTCAATACGAAATTATAAAGGCCGTATCATAGACAAGTCGGTGCATTTCGACGATATGGGAAAATTAAAGCGCAGGCTATTATTTCTAGTTTTATGATATTCGTTTTGTTCATATTACATTTTTATCATAAGTTTTAATTAATTTGACAGACAGCATTCCCTGATGTGGACCAAGCTAGCGTCTTTCAGAGCTGCCGACTCTCACAACACTTTTCACACAGTCTCACGCCACACATCAATATTGTCATGCACAGAAAAGGACACGGAGACCGATGTCAGCTCAGATTCTGTTAATTTTATTACGCAATTCAAACAATAAATACAGTATTGGCGCTTTACACGACAGATCCCTAACGCACGTGAACCGATCATCTCTACTAGATAATGGTAAAAGAACACGAACACTGTTGAAAGATACAGTATGTTACAACTTACCAAAATGTATTCCTCATGCATAATATCATTCAATCCAATAATTTTTTTTAACTCTTCCCTGAACTGAAATGTAGTAGTGGGCTGTATTTTCCACACGACTGACATCAGGTTCAAGTACACACCGACTTACTCTCGTCTATTGCAGTTTGGCTGGTGGTAATGTTGCCTGCCCGCATACCGCCTCCCATGGCCGAAACTGGTATTACGACACCTGCCGGGCCGGGGCTAGTAATTTAGCATGCTAATTCAGGTTAATATCTCGGCAGCACTATAACTTGTCATTTTTTTAATGACATCATCAACCTTATTTCTTCTCATTCTTTTGATGCGTGTAGCTCATTTTTGGGATATTTTAACCTCAATTTTTACAGATGGCACCTTTAAAATAAATCTAAACAACAACACTTTCTTGAATGGCAAGACATGCAATGAGCAACAGTTATGAATTCAGTGTCACTCTCATGACAAATTGTAACTATTTAAAAGTCTTGGGGTGGATCTTCATGCTTATTGTTTTTTCTTAAAATAATAAAAAAAAAAATGAATATGAAATTGCATACTGGTAGAGTAGTTTGTTTTCTCTGATCGAATTGGTCCCAAAACAAACTTTTTGAATTAAGATAGACTTTGCTGCTATGAGGTTGCACACTGACAAAAAAAAAATAAATAAATATTTGTATGCATGTTCGAAATCTTCTTAATTTCCCTTAAAACATTTGACCAATTTCAACCAGTATGGCATCCCCCATTTCTCCCTTCCTGCTTTCAATTTGTTTAGATGGGCAGCACTACTTTACCAATATGCAACTTTTACCATAGTGCATGGTTGATAACTAATAAATGTTTGTGTTTTCACATGATTAGTACTATGGCTTTTCTAATGTAGTAAATTTACTTGGTAGCCCACCTGGTACAGTGCTGAAGCACTCATATTTGCTTGTTTAAACTATTGGTTAGGTTTAGCGTAGTTGTTGATTTCAAATGCGATAGAGTGCATTTATGTATATAATTATTCGCATTAACATACTTATTAGTGCCACTTGCCAGACATTTACAAAATGCCATGATACATGCATTCTGCCAGGATACATTATAATGCGGAACCATTGAAATAAAATGTTGCCACATTGAACTATTTGGGAAAAAATGTACATGCTATTTCATGCCAATCACAGGACGTTTCACTTTGAAACTGCCATGAAATGTGAAACAAGCAACACAATAACATTTTGTAAAAATGTACCCACAGATATATATAGATGTATAGATGTGTCACCTAAAAAGTGAAGTGAATTTGTGAATTTAGCAGATTATGTAAATGCATCTCAAAGATGTTTGCACCATCCATGAAATGGGGATGTGAAAAAGTAGCTTGTCATTAGATATGTCCTAATCTGCTTTGACAGTTCCCTGTGTTTAAGTCTGCATAATGCAGTTCATGATGTGATTTGTCTCAACAGTTTATTACTGTGAATGGGGTGACGTTTCAGTAATATCAGTAGGCTGATGGCAATTCCACTAGCAGGGCTTTCTTTGCTAGTAACATTGCTCTGATTACACGTAAGTGAATGAATTGCTCATCACATAAATGAATGAATCAACACCCTTCACTTTTACTCATCTTTAAATCTTTCCCGCCATTGACGGAGATTTATGATAGAACGCTTCCGAGTTCCTAATTTCTTGATTTGAACTTGATTCTTGATTGAATTTCTTATTTTCTCCTAATTTCAAAAGACATGTGAAGAAGAAGCAGAAACAAGGTATAGCATAGGAGATACATATGTAAATAATGCAATCATCAACATTAATCAGCATATAAACCCAAGACGAGGTACTGTATAGGACTTTGTAAGCATTAGGGGTGTTAATGGACTCGATCTACTCCATCTATGTTTTGAATCTGTCATCGTTCTGAATCCAATCTGGATGTAGTCTTTGACAAAAACACGATTTTCTCAGCTTTTTGCTAAAAATGTTGATATACCTTTACTCTACTTATACCTTTACTCTACTTATACCTTTACTCTCACCCATTTTATTGTCCACTTTCTGAAAATCACAAAATACCATAGAAAAATATTAGCACAAAAGAGTACTCAAAAGCTGTATGATATATATATATATATATATATATATATATATATATATCATTCATGTCAGTAAACGGTTCACAAGCTTACACTGAAATATAATACTTGGGGTTTCTAAGAGCAATAGTGACATTGATGCTTGCCTAAGCAACCTCCACTAAGACTACATGACAATATTCAACTTTAAATGTCATGTGATTAAGTAATGGAGTCTTTGGTTGTTCGCTACATTTTATATTCATTTTTATCTCTATAATGGTTGGGGTTGTCAACCTCTGTGTCTATGTTGATATGCCGCATCACTTCTCGGATCTTAGTAGTTATACTTTAACAATGAAAAACCACTGCCACATTTTTTTTTTTTTAATCTTTCATTTTCCACTTCATCCCCATGGGTTTGTATGAAAGAGGTAAAGATGTCTGGTAATCATGTCATATTTAGCTTCTCACTTCTGGATCTTTCCAAACCTGTATTTAAATTCCATGCTTTCGGTTCCGTTCCTGGCTTTTAATCTTGTCTTGTCTTGTCTTTTTTTTTAAATCTTGCCCCTGGTCAAACATGAACTGGGAACTCTTTATGGAAAAAAATAAATCGGGACGGGTGTAATTTCTGTTTCCACCTGTCCCTTCGGGTGATGCCATGTTCAGTTTGATTATCCCAGTCCCCTGTCACTCAACAAACAGTGATCCAACTTGATATTATTAAATAACTGCAACCTTGTGCTATCTATGATCACTGATACACTTCTTCAAGTGTCAGAACTCTTCATTGTCCAATTTCAGAATGTCTTCTTGCTTAGAAAAGAAGGAAATATGTTTTGTTTTTTTCAAGACTCTTGCAATGGTACATCCAAAAGACATGACAATAAATGAGATGGGTGTAACAAAAAGAGCATTAGAGATAGGCTCATGTATGCTATCATAATTCAGGAGGTAATTTGTTGTCTCTAATTAAGCATTCAATGAGCCCGCAAGTAACATTGTGTTGACACCTGCAGCTCCAGTATCTGGCCTGTTCATTGTACCTTAGTGTTCAGTTTCACCCTTTGAAGTCTTTTTTTATTATTGTTATTATTTTTCAGACCTAATTGGCCAGGGAGCACTGTGTCTAGAAGTCAGAGTCCTGTCCTGGTAATGATTAGAAATCAGTGAGATGAAGGGCTGGGGGTGTTAATGACCCTGAATTATTGTGGAAGGCATACACTTGTCAAAGGGTGGAGCAGTATCAACATGGACATTTGCCTTAGATTAGATAAGAACAGTAAATTTGACAATGACAAACATAGATTTGGGATACGAGTACTCAAAGATACAGAAATGAACTATTTTTTTAATGTGGAATTCTGTATTAAAAATGTTATATTCATTGTGATGAACACACAACAGTGAGACACGATGAAATGGACACATGTTAATCTTTCACACATACCAAAAAAAATAAAATAAAAATACTAGAACAGAGATTGCTCCATTGGCATTCTGTTCCATTTGAACTTAAGCAATCAAAATACACACACGTGCTGGGTAGAGACATGTAATCTGGATCGCATAATCAGTATAAAAATTTAGGATACTTATAATAAGATTATATTGCATTTTAAAATAGGCTACTCATAATCAAACTAGAGTTCCTTTTTTATTGATTTCATATTATAGTCACAATGGCTGTAAATTATTTATAAATCATTGATTTTCCACAATACTTTTTTATCTATTACATTTTCCTTTAAAAAAAAATTCTTATATAGTTCTGAGGTCTTCCAGGTTTGTAGAATTCTACACACAATCCTGCCATTAGTCGTGCATATCACTGATAACAGATAGCCACACAGCATTTATTTACTGGATTTACAGAAATCATTTCACTGTCTTAAAATTGCAACATTTCATGACCAGTATATCACAGTCACTGTCATCTGTTAGTCACTGTCTGCACTACATCTCCGGCTCACACCTGAACTCACTCCACCATTACCCAACACCTGCCAGAGATCATCATCGTTATCACGATGTCATGTCTTCCCTAATTTATCTGTTTCTTTAAGTTCTTTAAGTTTCTTTAAGTGGTCATTGTCACTTAATTGTTTGTGTTTATGCACACTCTTTTGTGGTGTTGGGTATTTTTGTAAGTTCTAGTTCAATAAACCTAGGAATCATCTATTTTTCGTCTTCTGTGAATTTAAGCGTTACAAAATAACCTACCTTAAAACTAAATGTGGGCATTTCCCGCACCCATCTAACTCCAACCGATCGTCTACTGACCTCTTTCCAGGAAGGCCGTCCGATTGAAGTGTACGTGCAAGATTTCCTGGAGATTTCAAACCAAGTTTACTGGGCAGATGACATCCTAGAGAAAGTGTTCAGACTTGGACTGGACAGTCCTCAACCAGCCAGCTTCAGTCATAAAAGGCTCCCACTTTAACAGACAAAGAGTTGGTCTGAGGTCCTGAAACACAGTGTTCTGTCTACGTAAGCCTGGAGGGCACGTACTGGACAGAGCAGTGCCAAGGCTGGGTCTGCCTCCTCCAGTGGCAGCGCTTGCAGGTTCACCACCTGATCCCGGAAGGGAGTGGTAGGAACGTGAGAGTAGGCCGGCCCGAACTCCAGGCACGCTTTGTCAACGGAGAATGCATGCAGGTCCCCTACCCTCTTGATGGAGGCCAGTGCAACCAGGAGTGCTGTCTTCATTGACAGGAATTTAATCTCAACTGATTTCAGAGGCTCAAAGGGAGGTCTCTGCAGGGCACTTAAGACCACTGAGAGGTCACATGAGGGCATGAGAGCAGGACGAGGAGGATTCAGTCTCCTCGCTCCTCTCAGGAACCTGAAGATCAGGTTGTGCTTCCCCAAAGACTTACCATCAACTGATTAATAGCGGCCACATCCACCTTCAGGGTGGAGGGAGACAGCCTTCGCTCCAACCAATCTTGCAGGAAGGAAAGCACGACACTGATCGAGCATATCCGGGGGTCTTCTCGGCGAGAAGAGCACCAGTTGACAAAGAGGTTCCACTTCAACGCATAGACGTGTCTAGTGGACGACGCTCTAGCGGAAGTGATGGTAGCCACCACCGCAGGTGGCAGGGTACTCAAACCTGCCTCGTCCCATCCAGGAGCCACACGTGTAGCCTCCAAGATCGGGACGAGGGTGTCACAGGGTGCCCCGTCTCTGAGAAAGGAGGTCCTTCCTCAGAGGAATTGGCCAAGGAGGTGTTGTCGCGGGGAGTATCAGTTCGGAGAACCAGGTCTTTGTGGGCCAATATGGGGCGACCAACAAGACCTGCTCCTCTTCCCCCTTGATCTTGCACAGAGTACGTGAGTGAAGGCTCACTGGGGGAAACACATACTTGTGTAGGCCCCACGGCCAGCTGTGTGCCAAGGCGTCTGTGCCGAGCGTGCCCTTGGTCAGAGAGTAGTACAGGGCGCAATAGGATGAGTCGTGGAAAGCGAACAGATCTATCTGTGCCTCCCCGAACTGGTCCCATATCAGCTAGACCGACTGGGGATGGAGCATTCTCCAGAGACTGGACGGATCCGTGACAGCTCGTCTGGAATGTAAATAGCCCGAAGGGACCTCAGGTGCTTCTGACTCCATAATAGGAGGTGGCGTGCGAGTTGCGACATCCGACGTGAGCGTAGACCACCCTGGCGGTTGATGTACGCTAATGTCGCAGTATTGTCTGAGCGGACTAATATGTGTTGCCCTCTGAGCAATTCTCGAAAGCGGTGCAGGGCAAGGCATACTGCCAGCAACTCGAGGCAATTGATATGCATAAGGCGCTGGGGTCCTGTCCAGGAACCCGCAGTTGCATGTCCATTCCACATGGCACCCCAACCCGTGGCAGAGGCATCTGTGGAGACAACAACATGCCTGGAAACTCGCTGCAGGGGGACTCCGGCCCGTAAGAAGCTGAGGTTCGTCCACGGGAAGAAGGTCTAACGGCAGGTCGGAGTTACTGGAAGTCTGAGCGTACCGTGATGCCATGCCCACCTCCGGACTCGATCGCGAAGCCACAGCTGAAGCGGTCTCATATGAAGCAATCCGAGTGGCGTTACTGCGGCCATGGATGCCATATGCCTCAGGAGCCTCTGAAAAAGTTTCAGTGGGGCCGCACTCTTTCCCTCGAACTGTCGAAGACAAGTCAGCAGTGAGTGAGCGTGCTCGCTCGTAAGCTGCGTGGACATGGCGACATTTCCATACCGAGAAAAGAAATCCTCTGCACGGGGCAAAGTTTGCTCTTCTTCCAGTTGACCCGAAGGCCCAGACGGGCTAGGTGCCGGAGCACCTAAAGGGAAGGGGAACAAGGGCTGCCTCGACAACCTTCGTAAAGATTCGAGGAGACAGAGCCAACCCGAATGGGAGAACCGCGTACTGATATGCCTGTCCCTCGAAAGCAAACCGAAGAAACGGTCTGTGTCGAGGTAAAATGAAGACATGAAAGTACGCGTCCTTCGGGTCTATCGCTGCAAACCAATTATTATTATTATTATTAGACTTTATTGTCCACCTTAGTGGAAATTTGTCTTCGACTTCTCCGAACAAAAATACATCAGTGACACCACATTTCAATTTGCATTACAATACACACAATTTAGAGTACAGTACTACCACCATCAACATGCAACAACAGAAAAATGGAAAGCAGCGCAGCAGATTATAAAAAAGGTAGTTTCCAACCTACTATAACACATTCTCAAAAACGATTTCAGTTTAAATTAAGTTCATGTATGGCATGGGGAATAAAAGATCTCTTATAGATGTTCCGGCTCGCCCTTGGGACCCTAAATCTACGGCCAGATGGAAGGAATTTAAACTCTAAGTTTCGTGGGTGTAGGGTGTCTGTTGATATCCGTCGGGCCTTTCTGAGTACCGCCTTATCAAATACATCCCCAAGCTGCCTTTGTGACTTGCCAATCACCTTCCCAGCCGTATTAACAATTTTAGAAAGTTTGTTTTTATCTTTAACATTCAGGTTACCATACCAGGCTGTTATATTATATGCCATCTCAAGAATATGTTGACTGACCCTGAAACTCCATAATCTCCTAATTAAAAACAGTCGTTGGTTAGCTCTCTTACAGATACTTTCTGAGTTAGCATGAAAACTTAAGGCTTAAAACTTGAATCCTGGGGCCAAACGCATTCGAAAATGTGTTTGGCCATGAGCATCTTGAACGGCAGTCGGTGAAGAGTGCGGTTCAAAATGCTTAGATCAAGGATCGGTCATAACCCACCGGTCTTCTTGGGGACAATGAAGTAGGGGCTGTAGAACCCTGACCTCATCTTGGCTGGAGGGACAGTCTCGATTGCACCCTTCACCAGCAGGGTGGCAACCTCCGCTCTCATGATCGGGGCAAAGCCACGATCAAAGCGAACTCCCCAGAAACGGCGAGGAGACCGTGCGAACTGGATCGCATAGCCGAGCCTGATAGCTCGGGTGACCCACTAGTGAAAACATCCGAGCCACAGGCGTCCCCCCCAGGAGGGGCAGCGGGGCGGAGCCATTTACAGCCATTGCTCTGTGTGCTCAGAGATGGAATGCAGCTCTTTGAAGAAAAGATTCTCCCTCAGCCCTCCACGGGGGAAGGAGTGGGCCTGCCACCACTCCCTGAAAGAACTGCAAGCCATATCTGAGCTGCCCGTAACGGGAGTGCCGCAGCGGGGCTGCTAGGCTGGTACGGGCAGGGGCGCTTCCCTGCGACCACCTCCACGGCACAGCCCGGTGCTGCTCGGGCCGGACGGGAGGGGGCGGAAGTCGCAGGAGGGCGCATTCGGCGGAAAGCGGACTGAGGCGTCTGATCCGGCGGCTAGAAAGCCGCAGGGTCAGACAAAAGCAAAATTCCACTTCTGGGCGGCCGAGAACTGTTGGGCAGAGTTCTCGACCACGCCGCCGAAGAGGCCAGCCTGGGATATGGGGAAGTTGAGAACTGGTTCCCTCAGCCTTGCACACGTCAACCAGGTTAAGCCAGAAATGCTCCCTGAACCTGACTCAGGGAGCATGCGGTCACCTTCGTCGCTCATGGAGCAAAGTCGGTGATGGCAGGCAGCTCAAGGATGAGCCCTGAATCAGCCCTACCCTCGTGCATGTCACTGCACACCAAAGGATGGCAATAACACACAGTGAGGTGGCAGCCTGCCCCGCAGCTCTATAGGTCCCTGCCACCAGAGTAGACAAGAACCTACGACATTGGAGGGGTGCTTAGGGTTGCCACGCCAGGTGGAGGCGCTGTGGGGACACATAAGTGTTGCCACAGAACACTCCACAGGGGGGAACCCCAGTGTACCCTAGACTGCAGCCTCTACGAGGGCAGAGAAGGCGGAAGAGGCCGCTGAGCAGTCGTGAAAGTCAAAGGAGACTTCTATGATCTCATGGCCTTTTCATGCACATCCGGGTAGAAAGGATTAGGGTTTGCCACCCCCAAAAACCAATCATCAGCCTAAAGTGCTCGGGACATGGCAAAATTTTCCACACAAACCCGACACTCGTGGCAGGCCGGGAAGCATAGCTGTGAACTCTGAATCAAACTCGCTATGCTAGCACATCCGAAGACAGCAGCACAGACGAGCCAATAGTGGACACCATCTCATCCCTCATCCCTCCCAACCTAAGCATCATTGATTAATGGCAAAGGCCTTGATTTTCCATTACTTACTGTCAGGTGACTTCCATGGAGGCTTTTTAATGCCTTTTCTTTTTTAGAAGAAAAAAACAGTGTTACGATTTCTTTTCACCCTCCACTAGACATGGTGGTAATGAGAGTGGAGGAAGGCCTGGCTCATTTAATTGGAACAGCGACATTAGACTGGTATTAGGTGCATGATTGCTTTTTGGCTCACTCGCAGGGACCAAACAGTTCCACTAGTCTAATTTTACCAGTTGTGGGTAGTATATGGTTAAATGGGTTACCAATCTATTACAGCAAGTACATGCTACTTCATTGCAATCATGCAAAATAGTGCAAAATCAAAGTCCTGTATAATAGAAATACATTACTGTTGAAGTTTCTAGCAATTAAATGTACTATAATACCCAACTATTCATCATCGTCTTCTTCTTCTTTGTCTTCTTCTTCTTCTTCTTCATCTTCTTCGTCTTCATCTTCTTAGTAATATTACTTAAAAAAATAAGTTACAACAGATTATGTTTTAGAAGCATTCACTTAATATATGCTAGAACATAGTTTATAGATTTTTCAATAGATCTTAGCTGGCTACCCACTTTTATATTAGGTTTAATGTTTCTTCTTCCATAAACAGACATTATTATTTATTTACTTTTGTGAATAATTCTCTTTTTCTCACCCTCTCTCTAATTGTTATAGTTAAACATGTAATTTTTGTTTTGTGTTTTTAAGACGGGTGTATTTAATGCTTTGATTGGTTAAGCCATTTACTGTTGCAGTGTGTGCTACTCTGTCCTTCAAAACAGCATCTTTACAAAGCCAGCCTTACATTGTGACTGCTCAAGCACATGGTTTAAATCATCCTCAGCAATAACCACTGCTATTGTGTCAAATGTTGTAATTGCAGCCTTGCGCCTCTGTTGTTGAGTTTCATAGAATTGCTCTTGCTTTGGTGCTTTTTCAGTGTTTTATAATAGTTATAACCTTGTGTGTTACCTCAAAGATAATCTTGAAAATCCAGTTGTATGGATTGTTCTCACCACAGAAGAACAGAATTCTTATCCGAGAAGAACAGGAGGTAGATTTCAGTTGCATAATGTGACATACTTTGCAGTACAACAATTTGAAGCAAATTAAGCCGCATGTATGTGTCTTGAGTAGCCTTCGCCAATATTTTAAGCAATCGCTTAGTGGGAGATTCCTTTTCTTAGCCACCAGTGGTTGGCACATATGCTCCTGACATAAACCCTGAAAATCAAATGAGATCTCAGTCATTTCTCTCTGTGTATGCACATGTGTTCAGTCTCAAAGTGTTCAAAATGCCAGGGCAGTCAACTTAACTTAACTTAAAATTAACTTAACATTTCTTATCAACTGCACCCAAGACTAGTGTGGATAGCATCTGTAAAGATGTATCCAATAGTAGAATAGTCTTACTGCATTGTCACTTTTGTATCTATTTCAATTTTAAGATAGGAATTTTAAGATAAAAATCTATGACAAAGTGTATACTAAAATAATATAGCTAAAAACTTTGCTGATATGCCTAGATAACATTCTGGTATAGAGAAATCAATCAAAAATGTCCCTCTAGGTTTTCCCCTCTTGTCCCTTAGGTCTGTCTAATAAAGAGTCAAAAGGCCAAAAATACAGTTGAAAAAGGGTAGAAAATTATTGAATATTTCGGTAAGTGCTGTAATGATGTACCATCTGTTCAAAATCACCAAAGGCAATTCGCCAACCATGTACTGTAGTCAGGTGGACACCTGCACCAAATTAAATGGATACTCCACTTTTTTAGGAAATAGGCTCATTTTACAACTCCTCCAGAGTTTAACATTAGGGTTTTACCATTTTCGAATCCATTCAGCCGATTTTCTGATATTTAGAAGAATATCAGTTACCAGACAGTTTCTGGTCTCATTGACTTCCATAGTAGGAAAAAAATATACTATGGAAGTCAATAAGACCAGAAACTGTCTGGTTTCTGATATTATTCTAAATATCATAAAATCGGCTGAATGGATTTGAAAATGGTAAAACTCAACTGTTTAACTCTGAGGGAGTGGTAAAATGAGCCTATTTCCAAAAGAAAAAAAAAGAAAAAAAGTGGAGTATACCTTTAAGAACGCTCTAAAATGAGTACAAAGAAAAGTCCAATGATCTCAACACATACCCATTGTTTGTTTCTTCTTCCTGGAAAGAAGTTTCCAACCAACACAGATCTTTTCTCACTTGTCCTGTATACCTCACACTTGGAATACTGAGTTTCTCAACTCACCTGTCTTTAGAATTCTCTTCACTTATCGGCCTTCACAGCTGTCCCATTCTTGATTCATTTCTGGAATGTGAAAATGAAAAATGCACATGTTGTTGATGCACCTCCATTCGCATGCCTGTGAGCATGAAATAAGTGGTGTTAGATTTGTCTATTGTCCTTATCTGACAGGACCATCATCATGTTCTGATTTCAGAAAAGGTCAACGTCATAACTCAGAGAGCAATGCACAATATAGTTTTGTTCATAAATGTCTTGTTCATTTGTTACTAAGTTGCTACTAATGCTACAAGCTTCACATGCACGTCTGTATGATGCCACCTGTAGCTACAAATGTATGATATCTCATGTTCTACACATCAGTAATATTACTCTCATTAAATGCAAATCTGAATTTAATGCTACTGAATATGAGCTTGAAAAATATTTTAATGGTGTGAATACAGGGCTCTGAATAACCTCTCTATTGCATAATAACAATATTCAATCTCACTTTCCTCTTGCTCTATACAACACAATGTGTGTTTGCATCATCTGGACTCCACTTCAATAATACTGTCATTCAGCAGATGATGGCTCGGACTTGTGGCTGATAAACATGGCTGAAAGTGTCCACATTATTCAGAGGCATGCAGTGGCATTGTCACCGATTCATCAGATAGCTTTTCTGATTTAGTATGGGGCAGTGTTGCGAGCAGGACGAGGCTGAGTGACGTTAGAGCGGCACGAGGCCGGTGGTGTGAGGGGTAAAAGCGACACCTGTGAGACGCACTGGTCTAGTATCTCTCACGGAGGAGAAAGGAGGAGAGATGACAGTGCAGAGAGAGAGAGGAGCAAGCCTGATTTTATATTGTGTTTTGTTTCTATGGCCAACAGTCATCTGTGAGGGGCTGAGGTCGGGCTGTCACGGTTATGGAATTTCCCTTGCGGTAATGTTGAGTGGCTCAATAGCGCGATATGCGGTATTACCGCCATTTATTTCTTTATTTAATTTATATGTATTTGTAGCTATATATATAAAGTCTACGATGTGGACAAAAACGAGAACATTTTCAGTAACCAATGTAACCGAAACTAAACAGCGTCTACAGTATGCGCATTGAAAGACTTTCACTCAGCGCGCATATTGTTATGACAACGGACTTTGAGCGAGTCATTGAACCGTTCATTCAACGAACACGTTTTAAAAAAGCTCATTCATTAAAAGAGATGTAATGAAACAAGATGTTAATTATTTTTAACTTTGAGATTCAACTTTTCAAGGCTCAGCTGAGCAGCAATGTGTCGCATGGGCAACGCTGAAGCTGATGCTTCACTTATTAGAGACCAATATAGCATTGATTCAATGCGTGACTCACTGATTTTATTTCCCTGCGGCTTGTGCTGTGGGATGCTGACCAGTGCTGCTTCTGACCAGCGCATTTATGGGAAAATACCGTGAAAAGAACGTTAAAATGATGATGTGACAAATATTTCGCTTCCCTTTGACACAACAAGCTTTTCACGACTTCAAAGACAGACGCAGATAATTGCACGCGCTCTGCCGATCTCTCTAATTCACTGTCTGTGTGAAACCTGTAGGCTACACATCACCATGATAAACAGTCTTGTTATCATTATGAACTTGTTTAATATTCAATACACATGCATTAAGTTCAAAACAAGAAGGCTATAGCCTTATAAAAAAAAAAAAAAACGTGAATATCGCGGTTGCTGCGATTACGTGCAATCCTCTGTGGTTGACTTGTCAGAAGCGCGGTACTACAATATTGCAGTTATCGCGACAGCCCTAGGCTGAGGGGCTTTACTTTCGTTTTGAATTGGTTTATTTTATTATTAAAGGCTTGTGGAATGTTCGCCGGTTCCCGCTTCCTTCTTTCCACAACAACGAACCCTGTCACATCGGTGCCGAAATCCGGGAAGAAGGGTTGTCAAAGACAAAGAAGTTGTCAAAGAGTCCTTGCCGCTCTAGGGAGTCCGCGGTACCATCGAGGATGGTGGGCAGAGTCCGTCAACTTGGATGCTCGAGGCGGTGCGCTGGAGTGAGTTGAATCCCTCCTCCACGCCACCCCAGACGCACCGGTCTAGTATCTCTCACAGAGGAGTGGAAGCATAAAGGAGGAGCAGGCCTTATTTTATGTTGTGTTTTGTTTCTGTGGCCAACAGTAGTCTGTGAGGGGCTGCTGGCTTTACTTTCATTTTGAATTGGTTTCGAGGCGGTGCGCAGGAGTGAGTTTCCGGGGGTAAGGTGTAGCTCACTGCCGGCCGCGTGGGTGCTGGAGGGGCGGCTGTCGTCCGCAAGGAAGCGGAGGAGTTGGCAACGTTTGCCATGGGCCGGAGCCTGCTGCCATCTGCTATGAAGGGTAGGAGCAGGGAACAAGGGATTCTTGCCGTCTGCCCGAACCCAGAGGAGCCGTCGCCGTCCACCAGGCGTTGAGCCGTCCACCGAGGGCTATCCAGTGCCACCGCCAGGCACCACGGAGAAGATCGCCCAGCTGTCTCTGTTTCTCTCGCCTCATCTGTCCATACCCTCCAGGGATCATAGCCCCCATCTGTGGGGGAGTAGAGCACAGTCTCGTGGGTACCCCCCAGCCTGTGAGGGGCGATGGGGGTATGTGGCGAGCAGGACTACCGAGTACCATCATAGCGGCGCAAAGCCGGTGGTGTGAGTGGTAATGAGCGACACCTGTGAGACGCACCGATCTCGCATCTCTCACGGAGGAGTGGAAACATAAAGGAGGAGCGACGACAGTGCAGAGAGATAGAGAGGAACAGGCCAGATTTTATGTTGTGTTTTGTTTCTGTGGCCAGCGGTCGTCCGTGAGGGGCTGCTGGCTTTACTTTAATTTTGTATTTGTTTATTTTATCATTAAAGTCTTGTGGGATGTCCGCCGGTTCCCGCCTCCTTCTTCCCGCAGAAACACCACTAAAAACACTTTATGTGGAGATCTGGGGGACATAAGGATGCATTCTCAAGATGATCTGTCTAATGACCATGTAGATTATAACATATTTATGCAAAATGTATTATTTATTACAATCATTATGAAGGAAGTTGGATTTTTCATAAAAGTATCCTTGAATGAATCTGTGCCCCACTTTGAGAACCTCATTTTCAAAGTTTGGTCTTCACCATTAAGGTACAGTCACACTAGCAAAGATTTTGCATAAAAAAATGTCCATTGTCAATAGCGCATGGATTTGTAAAGATTCACTTTCAAACCAAGCAGCTTTCTGTTGTTCAGCATGGTGTATTTGCATGACCAAAGGGAAATCTGTGTGGCAAACACACAACACTCCCAATCATGCAGATTGCTATTGGAATTACTGGATCTGATACTCAACATCATAGAGTAACGGTAATGGGACTGCACTTTTAGACGAAATCACAAAACCATTACAGATCGGAAAGTTGTGAAAGGCCAATTTCCTCCACTATATCAGCTATATCGTTTATCATCTACTCTATCCTATGCTGTCTTTTGAATCAGACCAAATGAATGGCAAGTGAGATACCTTACCTTGGCATTCCCTTGGCCTTCAGGAAAAGGGTAAGTTATACGTTTCCATAAGTATGGAAAGGACACAGTGTGTAGATTCCATTTGGGCTTAAGATCTGAAATGAAAAGTAAATGAGAAAGGGGAGGTAGAAAGTAAACTAAGAAGAAAGGTTACATTATTCAAAGAGGGACCACAGCAGGACTTATATACTTAACTTCAGCATGGAAGCAAATGTCCATCATTTCAGCAGCTTCTGATGCTGCTCATGAATAAGGTATCTTCCGTTTACTCCACATCATTCTTGTGGACTAACACATTAATGTGGCACATATTGCAGCTAGGTTGTCCCTTTTAGTCAGAAACCAAATGAATTCAGGTTGAAAGTTATATCATTTCTGTCAGAGGATTTGTGAGATGCACAGTGCAAATATCCTCATATATCCCAATAGGGCATGAAATGGCTGATGTGTTTTTCTAGACATCTGAACTAGAGGTCTGTACAGATGTAATTTTTTTTGTATCTATATGTTTTGATTTAGTTTTTTAGTGATACATAATCTTGCGGGAGTGGGACAAAAAAAATGCTGTATGTGTGTATATGTTTCTGTGTATGTATGTGTATATATACATATATATATATATATATATATATATATACACACACTCACCTAAAGGATTATTAGGAACACCATACTAATACTATGTTTGACCCCCTTTCACCTTCAGAACTGCCTTAATTCTACGTGGCATTGATTCAACAAGGTGCTGGAAGCATTCTTTAGAAATGTTGGCCCATATTGATAGGATGACATCTTGCAGTTGATGGAGATTTGTGGGATGCACATCCAGGGCACGAAGCTCCGGTTCCTCCTCATCCCAAAGATGCTCTATTTCTATCTGGTGACTGTGGGGGCCATTTTAGAACAGTGAACTCATTGCCATGTTCAACATACCAATTTGAAATGATCCAAGCTTTGTGACATGGTGCATTATCCTGCTGAAAGTAGCCATCAGAGGATGGGTACATGGTGGCCATAAAGGGATGAAAAATGGTCAGAAACAATGCTCAGGAAGCCTGTGGCATTTAAAAGAGGCCCAATTGGCACTAATGGGCCTAAAGTGTGCCAAGAAAACATCCACCATACCATTTCACCACCACCACCAGCCTGTATAGTAGTAACAAGGCATGATGGATCCATGTTCTCATTCTGTTTAAACGCCAAATTCTGACTCTTCCATCTGAATGTCTCAACAGAAATCAAGCAGGCAACATTTTTCCAGTCTTCAACTGTCCAATTGGTGAGCTCTTGCAAATTGTAGCCTCTTTTTCCTATTTGTAGTGGAGATAAGTGGTACCCGGTGGGGTCTTCTTGTATCCCATCTGCCTCAAGGTTGTGTGTATTGTGGCTTGACAAATGCTTTGCTGTATACCTTGGTTATAACGAGTGGTCATTTCAGTCAAAGTTGCTCTTCTATCAGCTTGTATCAGTCGGCCCATTCTCCTCTGAACTCTAGCATCAACAAGGCATTTTCGCCCACAGGACTGCCTCATACTGGCTGTTTTTTCCCTTTTAACACCATTCTTTCGAAACCCTAGAAATGGTTGTGAGTGAAAATCCCAGTAACTGAGCAGATTGTGAAATACTCAGACCGGCCTGTCTGGCACCAACAACCATGCCATGCTCAAAATTGCTTAAATCACCTCTCTTTCCCATTCTGACATTCAGTTTGGAGTTCAGGAGATTGTCTTGACCAGGACCACACCGCTAAATGCATTGAAGCAACTGCCATGTGATTGGTTGATTAGATAATTGCATTAATGAGAAATTGAGCGGATGTTCCTAATAATCCTTTAGGTGAGTGTAATATATACAGTATATATATATATATATATATATATATATATATATATATATATTACACTCACCTAAAGGATTATTAGGAACATCTGTTCAATGTCATGTAATATATATTTAGATAAATGAATATATATATATATATATATATATATATATATGTAAATAAATAAAAGAGTTTTATAAGCTCAAATGGTCACCTTGCTCTGTTCTGTGATTTGCGTTCGTGACGCTCCTGTTTAAACTCTTTCATCAAAATGAACAAATCTTTTCCAGAGTCAACTCATTCATTTCGTAAGTTGAATTAACCAAATTACACGAAAAAAAGATTAGATCATTTTGATAAACAAGTTCGAACAGGAGAGTCACGAACAGAGCTCAGCGATCATTTGAGCTTATAAAATTTAAACTTTTTTTTTTATTTTTTTTAAATGAGCGACCGTTTCGCTTGATAAAACCCTTATTCATCATCTGGAATCGTTTAAAGCCCTTTGAACGGTTTGCAGTTCGCACTGAAACTGTCTTTTGGACCTTGAACCATTTGGTTCCCATTGAAGTCCATTTATGGAGAAAAACCTGGAATGTTTTCATCAAAAACCTTAATTAATTTTCGATTGAAGAAAGAATGACATGGATATCTTGGATGACATGGTGTGAGTAAATTATCAGCAAATGTTTTTCTTTTTCTTTTTTTTTTTTAAGTGAACTACTCCTTTAAAAAAATACAATATGCATTTCATAAACTGACAATGTATTTTCAGTTGATTATTAGAGGACTTTAGGGGATAGGGGAACCTAATAGTGTCTATCCCTGTCACTAAAACAAGCAGAGATCTTGCAGGGTTGTCTCTTGGCTTTTTATGTCTTCCTTTGTGGGTGGCAGTGGCTCAGTGGTTCATGTAGGTTGTCTACAAACCGGAAGGTTGGCGGTTCCATCTGATCAAGTGTCGAGGTGTCCATGAGCAAGACACCTAAGACGAGCTGGATTTCTCCTTGCAATGGCTGACACTGCCGTCGTGTACGCATGAGTGAATGAATGGGTGAATGCGAGGCAATGGAAATGGGTCTGTTGAAAGTGCTATATAAATGCAGACCATTTACCATTCATTGTCTGTTAGATTGCCAATTTTCTTTTATCTGGGAGTGACATGCTACCAAGTTGGCGATGGTCAGCTCTGCCGTCTTTGGGCTTCAAAATGCTCTTCAGAATCCTACTGGTGACATCACAGACGCCAGATCCTTTTTTTAAGTCTATGGTGAATACACAGGGCTTATATAGGCAGGGTTAACAAGGGTAATGAGACACAGCTGAAATTAATCAGGCATAATGAGTCTGGGCAATGGGTTATGGGAAATGCAGTCCATTATGAGATACAAAGACAGAAGGAGTGTCCCATGGTGGCTATAGGCACTCCAGCTGGCAGGCGTGCCATTGGCTATTACTTTTTTTTTTTTTCTATTACTTTTGGTACAATTTTCACAAGTACATGGAAGCAAAATATGTTCTTACGCAATGCTTTAGTCTTGTTTTCTAGTACAACCAAACGTTTTTAAAATCAAGATACATTATGACTTTAAGAATACACTCAATTAATATTAAAATGTTTTGACTTTTGTTCTGGAAAACAAGACAGCAAGAGTTTGCAGTGTAAGATCTGTCGCATGGTTTCATTTGTTTATTTTTTCATTTAACTATGTAGATACTAAATTTGATAACCATGATTTGTAGACCGTGTAGTTGCATGTAATACTGCATAAAAAGCATACTGTATAGACATAATTACAGTAACTACATGTACGTGTGATGAGTAAAAAAACAAATAAAGTGTTATCATAGGATAAATAAACTGTTTTGTCCAAAATAAAAAAATAAAAAAATAAAATAACAACAAGCATTTATTATAGGGTAAGGGTTTTATGCATAATTTACTGTTATTACTATAGTAAGTGCATGTAACATGTAACAAGGACGCTGTAGAATAAAGTGCCTCTTCTTAATGCTAAAGTAGTGAATGCCTTGGCATTCTGCCCCAGTCTAAGAATAGATGTGTCCTTCAAAGCCATCATCCCTGCGGTGGCATGCAGTGCCACCAAGAGGAGCGAGCGAGGCGATTCTCTGTGTTCCAAGGGCTGTAACTAAGAGACCCTAGCCCTTGCTTACTCTATTTTTTCTTTTTTTTATGCCTCTTGACGTCACTGCTCCTCTCAGGGCGTAAATTGTGGGAGTGTATTGATGTCTCAGGCTGCAAGAAACGGGAAACATTTTCAGTTTTTCAATCATATTTAATGCTTTCAGCGCAGTGCCGAAAACAATGATTTTTTTTTCTTTTTTTTCTATTGATTTATTGAATGTTCATGGTTAGGTCAATGCACTGTGATGCATTAAACAAAACAACCCTTTTTTCAGATTCACAACAACACATACTTGTATACAGGGGTTGGACAATGAAACTGAAACACTGGCCAATGCTGGAGGTTTCACATCTATATGCATGGCGGCCAATCTTCAGAGTGAAGCACGGGTGGATCAGTGATGGTTTGAGCTCCAATATCATGACAATCCTGATTGTATTTGATGGACACGACACTGCCGAGGACTACCAAACCCTTCTGGAGGATCATGAGCACCTGATGCTCAAACCGTGTATCAGCATGATCATGCACCAACACACACAGCAAGACTTGTGACAGAAGGGTTTGATGAAGATGAAAGTGACGTTGAACATCTCCCATGGTCTGCACAGTCACCAGATCTGAATATTATTGAGGTGTTTTGGAGGAGCGAGTCCACCAGCATCATATAGTGACCTGGACACTGTTCTGGAAGAGGAACGGCTCATAATCCCTCTGGTCATTGTGAAGGACTTCCATCTGTCAATTGGTGCTGTATTTGGATGCAAAATGAGGCCCTCACCATTCTAACAAATTATTGTGTAGTAAAACCAGGTGTTTCAGTTTTTTTGTCCAACCCCAGTGTTGGACATTAACATTACTTTTTGCCATAACTAGTAGTGTAACTACTTTAATCACTAATAAGATGTTAATAATACTAATATTACAGCTACAATTCATAAAATAGCTCATTGCAATTTCCTACTGATTTGAAAACCAACAAACCAATCCTTTCTAGATTCATTTTGGGAATCTTCACCACTTGCGTGTTCATGTGACATCAGCATTGCAGCAACCTAGGTTGGAAAAAGGAAAAGCTTACATTCAGCATATGGAAATATTGACGTTATTGTTTTATCTGGAGAAAAGATGACAAGAACACTGTTGTCAAATGTCAGCCCATTCTCACCCCCAAGGCGTCACCTAAGTCGCGTGTAACCCTACCCCAGACCTAAACCTACCCGTGTCATCTAACTGATGCTTTTCTTTTAGCGTCAGTTAGATGACGCCGTAAGGATCGCGTCATAAAACTGATGCGAAAGGGCGCCTAAAGCGTCAAATATTGAAGCATGGTCAAAAGGTGACGCTTTGGGGTGAGAATGCGTTGCAAATGTATAATGCACTAAAGAGCAGTGGTGGAGGAAGTACTGAATCTCAGTACTTAAGTAAAAGTACAAATAACCAGATAAATATTTACTTTAGTAAAAGTAGAAGTAACACAATGACAACCATACTTAAGTAAAAAGTAAAAAGTACCTGATTTTAAATGTACTTTAAGTATTAAAAGTAAAAGTACTTGCATAACAATTGATTCTCTTAATGACTATTTTCTAATGATTAATAAAACATTTAATTCTAACTCATTCAACCTAATAGTCCTATAATGATGCTCAATAATGATGGAAAAAAAAAGTTGTCAACATTTCTGAAACAAGCTTGCAATTAGGCAATATAAACCATGCTTATCCTTACTAACTTATATGTTAATAACTATGTTTGGCAGTAAACGTGATTAATTTATGGTGTAATTCTGAACCTCTTGGCTTGTCATAATCCCAACCAAACGTATATTACACATGGTGTGTTTCCTATGCACGTAAAAACTAATTTTTGCGTATAAATTGCACGATAAACACACTGCGTGCGAGACGCATTTAGTTGATGTATCTATGGCAACCAAACGTCACTGGTGAGACAAACGTGCAACGAACGGACGGTCAGATTACGTTATGGCCGGGGAAAAACTGATCAGAAAATGTAATGAAAATGTAACAGAAGTTGTAGAAATGTAGTGGAGTAGAAAGTATAATAATTGCTGCAAAATGTAACGAAGTAAAAGTAAAAAAGTATGCACTATTTATTCTACTTAAGTAAAGTAACGAAGTATTTGTACTTCGTTACATTCCACCACTGCTGTCCTAACTTACAATAGATAGTTTCATAGCAGCTTTACTGTCAGTTCAGTGTTTATTCAGTTCCATTGTAAAGATCCTCATTTATTAAATTAGTTCATCTAAAGCAGGTCTACAGTGATGTTGTTGTTCAATTGTCCAAAAGTCTAGAAAACAAAATATTTTCTTACAACCTTAACGTTAATGCTTTTGAAAACATGCATCATGGAATATTATTGTATCTGGGTAACAGTTGAAATCTTGCTACAATTAGCATCAAGCTACACATGACAATTTAGGAGATTATTACTACGTTGATCATATGTTTTTAACTATTAACTATTCTTAACTAAAAATAAACTCTGTGCGCAGATGAAAGTGTTACTAGTTACTTCTGTGGGAATTACTAATTGTTTGGATTCGTATTATAAAGTGGAACTAACTAGAAATTATTCAAGTGTTACTACTTTGTACATGATCTAGTCATGATTTGTGCAACCAAACACTAAAGTCATTTCAAGCTTTTGTGATTTTTGGTGAACTTTATTATACTTTTAGAAAATTTATTTAGTAACACTTGAGTCATTACTAGCTAGTTCCCATGGTCTTCACTTTATAATACAGATCGAAATAATGAGTAATTTCCCAAAGAACTATCTAGTAACACTTCCATCTGCTCACTGTTACTTAATAATTAATAATAGTTCGTAAATAATAGTTACTAGATTGTTATTAAACTTTTTCAGTAGTTCTCTGGGAAGCATTAAAAAATAGTAGTTATTGATTAGTTAATAGTGAACTACCACTTTCATCATGTGCGATATTACTTACTAGTTCATTAATCAGAGTTTCTTGTTAGTTAATAATAGTTACTAGATTGTTAATACCGCACTACTTATTGTACACAACTGTACACAATTGTAACACAACAAATTACATGTATGTACACAGTGTAGTTATTCACTTCACATTAACGAATGAACCGTATTCTAAAGTCTTACCAAACAAACTAATCATCTCTCCTGCTTAGCATTTCATACAGTATGTAAACATTCTTAAATCTTATAAAATAAATAGTGAAAATCATACAAATAATATGGTTCCCACTTTATATTAAGTGGCTGCCTTTAAGTACTATGTACTTACATAGGAAAATAAGTACAATGTACTTATTGTGTTCAGGTTGTATTGTAAAACACTTTTGCTGCTATTGAGGTGTGATATGGGTATGGTTAGGGACAGGTGTGGTGGTATGGGTAGGTATCATGGTGGGCTAAGGTGTAAGGGAAGGATTAACTGTGTAATTACAAAGGGAATTACATGAATTAATTACAGTTGTAATTACATATTTTCAAAATATAAGTACAATGTAAAAACATGCATGTACACAATAAGTCCAATGTATCAAAGTAGTAACTTCAATGTAAGTACTTAAAGCCACTTAATATAAAGTGGGACCATAATATGCTATTGTGTAATATGCTATTAAATGTGTTTATTAGGTTCAACTATAGAAACACTTAGAAGGGTTAGTATGTATGGAAAAGAGGCCTGGTTGCACAAACTGCTTAGATGTGTCATCTACTTTGTTTTTGACTGGTCGTAACTTTTCAGTCAGTTACATAAAAAGGAAGATTGGTCTAATTTGAACTGCAAAAGTAATACTGATTATCACTTGACATATTGCTAGTTGGTCAAATTATGCTAGTTATAGTTAAGACACAGTCTTAACATAGTGGCTAAGTTTATGCCACTGTTTATGTTTATGGCTAAGTTTATGCCAGTTATGCCACTGGTCATGGAAGAATGCAGAAGTGTAATAAATGGAAGAGACAGGGCAGGTTATGAATATGAAAAAATGATATAAATGACATGTGCAGTGAATGATCTTCCCCTAGTCATAACAAATATTGTGGTTAACTAAGTGTAACTAAGTTAAAAACGCAGGGGGGCTGCAGTGGGGGAACTGAATAGAAATCTTGATTCTGAAAGAAATTTGAATTAAACGTGACCTAACATTCACAAAGATCCCCACAACTTGGGGAACCAATACGCAATTACCAATTTTGTGGGGTGTAATGGAAAAGTAATTTATAACGAGTAGTGTGATTTATTGTGCAACGAATTACTGTTCCCAGGGAGTAATAAGTAAAGTAATTATTACTTTTGAAAGCAGTAAGGAGTAATAAGTAATACATTATATTCATTTAATGGCTATAACATATAACAGTATTACTCCTGTAGTCTGAGAACTCGCAGGGAAATCACAGAACCTGTTGACTCTGCAGTTCATCTCATCAACATGTGCACTGTTTGGATGATCACACTCGAGCTGGTGCGTGACCACGTGCAGTCTAGTACATAACTGCACCTCCATGACCACAGCTGATGGATAGGTGAATTCATCATGTGCTCCTTCTGATGAGATCTGGTTTCGTTGCAGGCTGATGAGCCGTTTCTCCACTGCATTCAAGTTGCTGTTTAAGCTAAATCATCCAATACTGAATATATATTGCAGATTATGCAACTGCAAATTAATTCAGCAGCACTGTATTTGCAGCACAGTGTGTGTTTTTTTGTTTTATAAGATGTTCATTTTGATCATTTTTACCCATTAGTGGTGTACATATTCAGTCTGACAATGATTCTTTATTAATGACATTTTGAAAGAGTGGGGTTTAATTGTATTACATTTAAGTTGATTGTCTTGAAACGATTCATAACAGTTCTAGCACTAAAAACAAGATAACAATTTGAATGTCATAATTATTGTTATAATCAAGTAAATTCAGTAATTGATTTCATTATTTCTATCATGACAGATCATATTCATGACAAATTATTCTTTCCTGATTATCTTCAAACCAGTATACTTCTATCTAAAACCCACGATTCATGGGTTTATTTTACCCCAAAAGTAAAAGTTATTATTTTTTTTATTTTTTTTTTCTGGGCTTCTCAGGCACCATCAACATATTGCAAGAGGTCAGCTCACATCCATTAATCTCTTTTCTGCTCAATCTATTGTGAGAGTTTGGATATGTTGTAGTTTGAGCTAAAGGGTGTTTAGCCAGTGTAGGATCTTGGCTGATGCATCACATGGGAAAATACATTCAGCTTTGATAACAGTAATGCAAGAAAAAAATGGGCTTCATTTAACACTAGAACTACCGAAATTCCATAACTACTAGAACGACCATAGCGGTCATTCTGACCGTTCAAACTTTGACGTTCATTTGGCTGTACTGAACGTCATTTTCGTCATGTCATATCTGCATTTGAACCTTTCTCTTTAAGTTTTCCAATGACGCTTATAATTCCTGTTGTCATGTTATAATGCCATCGCCCTTAAAACACGCAAAATATTATATTATATTATATATAGACCCTTTTACAGTTGGTAAACATGGTGACGTTTTTTTGTGGGCGGAGCTTAGGTGGAGGCAGAAAGATCCATCTGGCCGCTTCACTAACGCGAGTTAGCAAGGATTGTTAGCTTGTTTTTTAACAATGACTGGAGAAAATCCGATATTATCTTAATGTGTAAGGTCACTCAGTGTCCAGGACCGCGATTGTTATTTCCAAAAGTTATTTTTAACGGACGGAACCAGATTGGCCGACCCGTAGCCGCCTACACGCTCACTCAATGCATGGACGATCTGACAGGATTAACGTACGTTACCTCGGGTGAGTGGCCTGACTTCTACACCTACCTTATAGAGAAACCGATCGTAAAGAGAAACTGAGGGCATATAAATCTTTAGATGCCTATATGGTACGATCCGCAGTTCTGCCGAGTCATCGCCGAGACCACGACAATGTAAAGAGTGACATTACAGTGCGATTTTAATGATGTGAATATTTTCTAGAAATAAAAGTTCCAGACACAGCATATTCATTTTTCATCAATTCTTGCACCAAACAACTCAACAAGATGACATTTAATAATAGTAACAATTATTTAAGCTCCTTATTATGTAGCCGAATCTGTGCTGTTTTGCATTGACCGCCTCCAGTTTTCACTTTGTTTTGCCTCCAGCTAGCGCCGTGACGTAACTGTGACGTCGGCGCAAAAGGGGTCTATACAAAGTAAATATATCCCCGACAGGTGGATATATCCCCGGCAGAACTGCGGATCAAACTTTCCCCCCGCTGGGAGGAAAGTTTTGCGTCAAAAATATTTTTTTTCACCGCACTCCCCACGTGAATAGACATGTAAAAAATCTATGAAACGTCAAAGCTTCATACCGTTTAGTACAGCCCTGTTTGTAAATAAGTTATATAATGAATATGAAATCTAAAAATAAATGGATCTACAATGTTACGATAGGTAATAATAAAGATGTGGGCTCATTTGAACGGTGGAAACACGTCATTCACTGACACTTACGCACAGTCCACACAGAGGTAACGTTAAACACCGGCTTTCGCGTGCAGCTTCAGTCCCACACACTATACTTTGTGACATTTGGCACATGACTCCTTGGTTTAATTTTTTTTTAGCAGTTTCTCCTTACTTGGCACTGCCTTCTTCATCTCCCGGACCGGCCGGCTCTCGCACAAGTTGGGTGGCTTTTGATTCCATGTGGTCGGAGCGAGGTTCGCTCGCCAGTTGCGTGATGGACGCGAAACTTGCTCATTTGTGCACTTCTACAATATGTGCGTGTTGGTCGCGGGAAATGTAGCAGACTTATGATATCTATAATGCGTGCGGTCAAAATGACCGCCATGGCCATTCTAGGTAGAAATGATCGCAACTGTTTTGTGTTTTGTGATTTTAATAAAATAACAATGTCAGAATAAAACATACACATATTTAGGGAAATTTTATTTTAACAAAGTTATTACACTGTAAAATTTAAAAACGGTCAAAATGACTGTCTTGGGAGTTCTAGTGTTAAACGTTCAAACATTAAAGGGACAGTTTACCCAAAAATAAAAATAAAAATCTGCCAACATTTACTCACCCTCAAGTTGTTCCGAACCTGTAACCAAACAGGCAACCAAACAGACACATGCCCCCATTGACACATTTTGTTTCCAGCCTCAAATAGTTGTAGCTTGGTGTGTTATTTTCTTTTTTTTAAAGTGTTTTTATCATTAGTTACATAAGGTTGTAATGTATTTTTGTCAAGTATAGTTACGCCATGCAAATTCCGCAGACCAATGACATTTCTTTGCCATTCTTTGCTCGTTTTGTAATACTCACGGTCGTTAGGCTTTCTAAGCGAAACCCCATTCGTCGTCATCCAACATAACTCGGAGTGACAACGAAAGGGAACTCTTGTTTTCTCTGTGTGAGCTCCATCTGTTACTCTGGCTGAAAGGATAACTGTATAGTGAGACAGGAAAGATTGATCAAACCTCATTAGATTGCATAATTTCATAGGAAATTAATAGAAATGCTCATTCTTTCTAAAGAAATATGACGTTAACATGATATTTTATTACTATATTTCTATATGTGTAAGCCTTTGGACTTAAAGGCTTTGTGGCCTTTTTTTTTTTTTACAAGGTGTAATATAAAGTCTCAGTTGTCCGCAGAATGTGTCTGTGAAGTTTCAGCTCAAAATACATCACAGATCAGATCTCCCCACCCCACTTTCCAGAAGAGGGCGGAGCCTGTGCTGTTTGTGACTCTGATACTGCCAAAATCTAACAAAACATCTGTTTGGTTTTGATTATCATCTCTATCGCGACCCATGCTCATGTGGCATTGCAGTTTTTCATCATCATTAAAGTTTATTGTCTGTATGCATTTTAAAGCCATATCAGTATAAACTTCTGAAATGGATTCTTAACCGCACACACCCGAAGCACTCAAAACAGCTGGCTGTCAGACGGCACATGAGTGTTAAACTAATTTATCTTCCACATGTTATTGTGCTCAGACTGTTAAAAGGTTAGGTCAAAAACATAAAGTTGAAATCAACACAGTTAGTTATGTCTGTCAACATAAACAGCAAGTAAAGAAATTGCATGTGTAAATTAGATATGTGTATTAAAGTGAAATCAGCGTAATATACAATACCTAATGCTATATCAATTAATCTATCAACAAAAGTAAAACAGCAAATCACTTCCTGATGTTGATTGAATAACTATAAGTTAATAAACTATAATAACTATAAGTTCACTAATTCCCTGCCCATTCAGCCTTAAAGGAGTAAACTAACTTGGCTGGCGGTCCTTGGTGGAGCCTTGAGCTCTATGGAGTTGTGGATAAGAGGATAGAGAATTTACTGGAGGAGAAGGAGAGGAGGAGGGCTGCCGGAAGGATTTGTCAATGGGATGACTTGTTGTCTGCTGCTTATAATTACGCTCGTAATGATGATTGACATGATTGAATGTTTAGGCTCCTCCTGAACCTAATGGCTCTTTCAGACTGCACGATTTTCAAAGTAGTCAGGTCGCTGCTCTTTTCACACTGCATGACTATCTTGGCCAGCATTCAGTCGCTGCTGTGTTCACACTGGACGATGGATCGGCGACAGAAGGTTTCACACTGCATGACTTTAGAAAAATCGCCGACAGACTCTGTCTAGCACGCTGCACGCAAACTACATTTCACAACAAACACGCGTGAGATATGAAAAGGAAACAACGCGCGACACCACACGTGCAAGACCGGAGTTCTCACGTGAGACTTTTTTTTTCGACCCGGTTGTGGTACAGCTGGTGAAACAGACACGAGTGCTCCTGCCAAATTTCTACTAATTTTTCTTCCATTTATTGTGTCCAAATAAACCGAGAAGAAGCTTTTTTTGTTGAAACAATGCCATATCATGTTGATATGTGATCTATAACTCCTCCCCGAACTCCCTGCTGCTCTGTATCTTGCTCTCTCACTGGCTGCCGGTGATCGCCGATGTAGTTTTCAGTCAAAACACTTTTCACACAGCAGGATTTTGAATCGCCGACAGGTCCAGATATTTAGCATGCCAAATATCTCACGGGCGTCGGCGACTCGTCGGTGATTCTCTCAGTTCGCGTCTTTGTTCATTCACACTGCGTGATTGTCACTCGCGTGAACGGCGATTTCTCAAAACCTGTCGGCGAGCCAAAATCGTGGCTAAAATCATGCAGTCTGAACTCGGCATAAGTTTGGAACTTTACTCGCTGCTGTTAAATGCTCTGGGGAGGACTGTGCATAGCTCATTCAGGGTATCAGAGTCAGCGTTCATGGGCCGGGCCTAAGCAATGTGACATCACAAATGCTAAAATCTGCAAACAGCTTGTTTTGAGACACTGCTTTTGATTTATGGGGATTGAAAAAAAGGAGAGGAGTGGGGTAGATGTTTACCATTGGTTGTGCACACACACTGCCGGCACACATTTGTGTTCATGTAAAAAAAAAAAAAAAAATCATAACAGATCCCCTTTAAAAGGTTAATGGAGTTGTTGTGCATTCCTGTAATCGCAAATACATCGCGACTGAACAAGTGTGTATGATCTGTTTTTTTGTGAGATGAATACCAATGATTCAGAATGATTGACTCCCATCAGAAATGAATAATTTGTCATGACTGTAACTTATGCCTGTAACTTATCTTTGTCTTAAAGTTAAGATCAATGGGCTATATGCACGCATAAGTTCCGCATTTGACGTAAGGATGCTCGTCCATTTCCGGTTGTGTAGATTAAAGCGGAGGAAAACCGGAGAAAACGGGATTATGGCAGAGTCTTCAATATTTACTGTCCTCCCGTCTTTGAAACGAAACGTACATACGTTTAGATGTAATTTTATATATAGTTATGTTTATTTAATATAATTTTAAAAAGAAGCATAAACACAACGAGGGGTGTCTGTTTTATCTGTTTTTGTGACTAACGTTTCATTAGTATAACCATGGAGTATAAAATTCAATATAAATTCTCGGTATTGCATTGGACTCTACGTTCGGCGGAAGTTATCGAGCATCCTTAATCCTTCACCGGAAATAACGCCGTGCATAGAGCCCATTGTTTACGTGTGTCTTGCTCATTTTGCGAAATAGCATTTTTAAAGTCAGCTATCCCCATGCTGGTGAAATGGTGGGGATAATGATAAATAATCTAAATAGTGATAAATAATTTTAAAAAATTACTAAATAATGAGTCACGAGTTGCATGAGAAAAAAAAAATGTCTCTCTTAAAACACGGGATGACGAAACAAGACTGCATGTGGCGTGAAGCAAGGCGGGCACAAGAGCCGTTGGATCATAGATTATGTATAATTCAAAAGCTTATGAACTCAAAATTCATCGTGTGAAAACCATTTTGAAATTGGATGATTGAGAAGCGAGCAAGGTATTTTAAGTGAGCAGCTTCAGACCACATAATAACGCTGGATAAAAATAAATATATGAAAACTTGTGTGCCGTTGTAGTTTACACAGGACTGGCGGGACCTTTATTCTGTTATGTGGTTTATTTTGATAGGCGAAACTGTCTTTGTAGTGCTAAGAGAAGGAGAGCTAAATGGGAGTTTTTTTTTTTTGTTTTTTTTTTGCCCATCCGTTCCGCCGTGCGTGTTCTTAAAGAGAAATACAGTGTTTTCAGCTTGCCACTATAAATCACTATTTTTCCGCACTAAACTAGTTACTTTTCCCAAGATAATCAGAAAAAATAAAGGAGACGTTATAGAATAATAATTTATTGAAAACACAATTTTGACAAAAAAAAAAAGATATATTACATCTATTTTTAGACCTTACTGAAAACGTACCAGCGCAACATCCAATGGGTTTTCCCAGATCGCATCACATTTATTCAATCTTATTTGACATGGAAAAGTGCTTAGCACCATGTCAGGGTCTAAGCATACACACATTTTATGTGTGTGCTCTCAGTTCATTCTGTGATTCACATGTATGCACATTTGAGAAATTACTGTACCGTAAGATCAAATGTTGGATGGTTTCTACCAACATTTTATAAATGAGGCCCCAGATCTGTAGAAAGCTCATACTTGTCAGGAAAGCAGAGAACCACACAACTTCAAAGGGCATGCATGATAATTTAGCAAAATTTAGTCACAGCCTAAGATGCACACATAACCCACAAAGTACAAAAATAAATAGAAAGTGCCTTCTGTGGATGGAATTGTACTGTGTGACTGTGTGCAGCCAGTGGCACAGGTGTGTTTTAATGCTTCTTGTGACATTTACTGACCCCTTTCCCATCTCCCCAGTATAAAATACATTTTAAGAGTGAAACATGTCATATCTAAAACTTATAGTTAACTTTAGTTACTAAAAGTCTATTGACTAAAGTCAAAATGATTAATGTAAACAATTACCCACATACAAGTTTTTTTTTTTTTTTTTTCAATATTTTTACTCAATCTGTCCGTGAAAGATGACATGCTTTCCTTTTGTAGGAGGGCTAATGGAAAAAAGTAAAAGTGTAGGGGAAAAAATGCAGAAACTTTTTTGCAGAGATTGCTCACTGCGGATTTGTATTAGAAATCAACAAAAACAAGTAATTTACAAGCCTATCATACAACTTTAGCCTCAATTAAGGCCTGTTTTAAAATCTCAAATTGTGGCACAGTAGTATCAAACCCATCTGACAAGTGTGTAAAAAATGTATAGCATTAGAATAAATGTAATCTTGACATATATTAATATTTTAAAAGAGTTGGATTGGAATATGTTATAAGCAAAGGCAAAGGATGGTTCTTTACAATTCTACTACAAAAGTACTTTAAAGAGTGTTAAAAGAGTTATGAAAGTGACGACAGAAATCACTTGAGAAGTTACCTTTATTGATGGCAGAGTTAATGAACTGGCATTACACTAGAACAGGAGAGTTTATATATATATATATATATATATATCCAATATATCCATCATATAATTAAGCTTTCCAGTGTTTCCTCTAGGATTTTTTCAAGCTGTGGGGGCAGGCCCATTTCCCCAGGGGGAGGGGGCTTGGCCCACGAGTGATATTCCCTTAGGCCACGCCCCCTTGTCTCCCTAAAGTATTATAAGCGATCATGCGCATCCCGTGTGCAGAATGATGCACTTGAAGCAACACCAAGTCACAGCACGCAATGCTTCACATTGAAAAGAACATAGCGAAGGGATGATATCTATAATCTATGCTTAGTAGGGCTGCACGATATGGGGAAAATGTCATATTGCCATTATTGAGCCAATATTGCAATTGCGATTTGCGACTTTGCTTGGTTCTAAAGTAAAATGCACACACAGATTAATGTTTATTTCTCTACTCAAACTAAAAACAACAACATAAATGATTGATAACACCTATAATGATCAATACACAGTGAAATCAATTCACCAAGTTAATAATATTAAAGGTTTGTTTTAAAGGAGTGTCTTTCATCTTACTTACTAAACTTAAAAAAAGGTTAACACAAAAAAGGTTTTATATAAAGATAAACCTAATATTTCAGCATTTAAATCATCTCTATAAAAAGAATGAGTCAATAAAGATACATTCCTGACATTTATAATGCACAGTAGCTTATCTTTTATTATTAATAGTAAAAATCGTACCGATTTTCCCATGGCTGTCGTTGCTATAGAACCATGCACTCATTACACTGCGCTCTCCACAACGACAAAGGAGTTTTAGTAGCTAATGTATTTCCACCACAGAAAAACGCTTGCTGTAGCTCTGCTAAAAGATGTATTTAAGGAGAACAGAAAAAAACACCCAAGTGAAAAGTTTATGAGCGCGCTTCCCGTGAGCGCATAATGAGCGCGCTTCCCGTGCACCTATTTGAAACATAGAGGATTTGAAATAACGACCTCGAGCGCGCAAAAGTCACGATACGTGAACTAATCAGGAGATTCCCTTGACATCGCTGCACGGCACCTTCTCAGCAAGCAGGGCGCCATTGCCAATAATTGAATCGAAATGATAAAAAATAGAAAAACTTCGCGGCACAGAGTATTTTTTTAACTGCTCGTGCCGCCCCCCATGTGACATGAAGAAATGCCGCCCCGGGCGACTGCCCGGTTCGCCCGTGCCTAGAACCGCTTCTGATTCCATCATTACAATTGAAAGCTATCAACTTTTTAAAAAATTATTAGGCTTAAAAAAATATATAACAGCTTTTAAATTAAGTGAACTTCAAACAATCCCCACATAAACCCATAATAAAAAACATATTTACCTGTGCCCTTCCTGTCTTAACAGGTACATAAATTGAATAAAGTTACCAAACAGTCTGTGCTGCATGAATCATACATTATATATAGAATAATCCTTATTAAAGCTACAAAACTTCTTTAGTCAAGATCAGTGAGTAATTTTCTAATTTCCCTTTATTCTTTGATTAACTTTACCGACAGAATGCTTTATTCGCTGCTGGCCCTTTAAGAGAACCCGTTGCCGAGACGCGGATCTCACACGCGCCTCATAGCACAACTCTTTTCATCCATAGACTTTTCTTATGTTATGAAGATACTAGACAAAACGACATTTTGGCATAATTGTGTGTGCTATTGTTCGTTCAAGCTCGAAAGAGAACTGTATATTCTGGCACGCGGTCAGTGCATGCGCATTATGCGAGTCTCATCTATTCTAGGGCACTCACTGGCAGCTTTTCACTTCTTGTCGTGCAAAATGCGAAAAGGCATTTGCACGAATAGAAGGGGGATCTTGTAACACAGTCAAAGGATGACAAAAAAGAAGAGATGCTGGGTTACTTAGCCCTAATTTGTTTATTTCATATAAAATCGCCGCGGCATTTTGCGTTAAATAATTGCATAGGTTTGAGATCGCTATTACGACTGCTGCGATATGATTAATCGTGCAGCACTAATGCTTAGTGTATTCAATCTATGAAACAGTTTTTTGAGCCTTTTCTTTTAACAGTTTTTAACAGTCGCAACCGAATGCGACGCGCTGTGTGAATGCTGATGCATGGAGAATGACTGAGGCGAGATGACTTTCCGTTTTTTGTGCTTTACAAAGTTTTTCATGCCTTTAGTGGGGCTTAACAAAATAACACAATATGCAGAATGTCGGACGTCACTGAAAAGCTGCAGCCGTGGCGGGAGGATTTTAAGTGTGGCGGCCCGCCACGGGAGAATGAATGTAGCGGAAACACTGAGCTTTCATTAAATGATAGAAGATATTTTATTTTATTAGTACCTTATTTAAAGTTTATTTTTCATGTATGCTGCCTTTAACATTGCAGCTTCAGAAAATCACTTTTAAAGGGTTTGGAACTTACTGCCATCAGACTTACTGTTAATCTCATTAAAGAAATTTATGATGAAAAACTTTGTTAGCCAGTTTTTTTTTCCTTGACTAAGATGAGACGACGACGAGATGACACTAATGTCATTAAACGAAAACTGTCTACATCAACATGCATTATCATTGACAAAAAAAAAGACAATACTAAAATGTAGTTGATATGGTAACACTTTACTTGAAGGGGTGTGCATAAGACTAACATGACACCTTCATAATCATGACATGACATATGTTATGAATATGAAGGAAGTTTTATTCATGTTTGTGACAACTGTCATTAAGGGTCATTCGCTCAGTTATGACATTTTTAATGCAAATATGACATTGTTTGAGACGTTTTTGTTATGACAACTTGACATAAGCCATAACCCGCCGTTATAATAACAATCCGTCATGCAACATGCGCACCTGTTCTTAAAGGGTATGTTGGATGGCGCTCTGATTGGTTTATTTCACGTTATGCCCAAACCACACCTATGAATAATGAAGCTACTTCAGACCAACCTTTTTTAGATTTTCGCCAGGCGCAAGAGGCATTTATCCCGCCAGGAAAATAGCAACAGCGCCGGGACCTGCCCACAAAGTTACTTACGCTTTGCGCTTTGACACTTGCGTTTCAGATCGTTAAAATAGGGCCCTTAAAGGGTTAGTTCACCCAAAAATAAAAAAAAAATTCTGTCAGTATTTACTCACCCTCATGTTGTTTCAACCCCGTAAGACCTTCGTTCATCTTCGGAACACAAATTAAGATATTTAAGATATTAAGATCGCTCCTGCATACAGTCCATAGGCTTCTTGAGGGACTGGCTCTTGCTGTCCTCGAAAAGTCATTAAAGACATCGTTAAAATAGTCCAAGTGACTACAGGGGCTCAATCTTAAGTTTATCAAACGACGAGAACACTTTTGTGCGCAAAAAAACAACAAAAATAACGACTTTATTTCAACTATTCACTTCCTTCTCCATGAGCCTGTAAGTCAGTTAACGTAGTGTGATTGCGTAGAGCTACGTCACACGTAGGCTCACTATTGGCCGACGCTGGTCATGTGTGTGTGATGCGTGTGACGTACAATAACAGAAGCTTACGCTATTAAACTAGTAACCTGACTCGCGCAGAGGGAGAAATAAACGAATAGTTGAAATAAAGTTGTTATTTTTGTTGTTTTTTTGCGCACAAAAGTGTTCTCGTCGTTTGATAAACTTAAGATTGAGCCCCTGTAGTCACTTGGACTATTTTAACGATGTCTTTAATGACTTTTCGAGGACAGCAAGAGCCAGTCCCTCAAGAAGCCTATGGACTGTATGCAGGAGCGATCTTAATATCTTAAATATCTTAATTTGTGTTCCGAAGATGAACGAAGGTCTTACGGTGTTGGAACAACATGAGGGTGAGTAAATACTGACAGAATTTTCATTTTTGGGTGAACTAACCCTTTAATGACAGTTCTCATAAACATGCGTAAACCCTACTTCATATTAAATGTCATGGTTATAAAGGTGTCATGTCAGTCTTATGCACACCCCTTCAAGAAAAAGCATTACCAAAAATATTACAGACTGCTGCACAAGGCTCTTCTACACGCTTTCATGTTTGTGTTAAAATGGTACATTTTCTGCTTGGAGTTTTGCTTAATCTTCACAATCTGGTAGCCATGCATGCTCTCTGGACACTGTGGAAGAAGATTTGCTTTCTCTGAATATTATAGACTTTTTCCACCTGCTTGTAAGTTTTGACAAGGACTTCTGCAAAGTACCAGAAAACCTTTTTGCTGCATGTCTTGCAGTGAGTGACCTATTATCCAACGAAAGAACAGATGTGGGGAAGAAAGAGAACATGAGAATGCCAAATGTGAAGTGAATTTGGGTGTATATCCAGCCGTTATATGAGAGGCTGTATGTCTCTATTTGTTTTAGTGGCACATTAATGCTAGGGGAATCATGACACATAGTTGAGTGGGTGAAGAGACTGAAGGACTTTACAGCCTCATCCTCCTCCTCCTCTCCAGTCAATGCCCACAGAGCCCTGACTGCAAGAAGCTCCCCTAATGAAGCACCTCTAATGGCTGCAATATTTGTTACGCAACTTGCCTCCCAATCAAACTGTGCATCAACTGAATAATTAGCTGTAGAATTCTAATGACATATTGGGTAATGATGTTATCAATGTCTTTTTGTGTCACTGTGCCATACATTTTCAGATTTTTACCTGGTGGACAATAAAATGGGTGGAAGAAATTCCATCAACTTGCACTGAAGGAGGAATAGGAGTAATATCAAAAGACCGCAAAGCCTTTGAGACTAAGAGTAACTTTACTAGCCTGGGAAAACTCAGACAATCTTCCGGCAAATTTGAGATTTGCTCTGCAAGTCAGTCTAGCCAAGAGCCCATTCAAGCCCATTTCCAATTTTTTCCAAATAAAGGCACCAATCTCAAGCGTTGAGGTGAGCTTTACATGATGACAATAGCTCTGATTGGTTTTAGGTCTGTTTTGCACCCAGAGGCATTTGAGCAATGCCCTGTTCACACGGATCTGTGAAAACGACTAAAAACGATGTATAATTCATGCCAAGCCAGTAGTTTGTGATGTCACTTTGTAAAGAAACACTATGTACCTAGAATGAAACTCAAGCGCATAATGTCACCGTTTTAAAAAAATTCACGTTTTTGTAGTTTACATGAAGACAATACTGATATTGTTTTCAAAATATGCAAATTAAATGAATATATTTACACCCCACATAAACTTTCAATCATCTCAAACATTATTCTAATTTACAGTAGATCTCTACCTTTAAGCCCTTTCAAGCCACAAGCTTTTGCATTTTTGATGAAAACCTTGGCACCTATAGAGTTAAGTACTCTATAACTGTTCATTTGCCATTATTTTCTGCACTTTTTTTTCAATCACATACACAAACACATTGTTTTTAATTTTGCCAATATTTGTGTCCATTTCTTGGTGTACATGCTCATAAAAAAAAAAAAAAAGTTCACCTTTTGATTTTTACTGTTGCCTGCGTCTTTTCTGTTAAACTACCTTTAAGGTGCCAAAATGACACAAAGTTAGTTGTTTTTAATCCAGTATTTTTATAGTGTAGGCAGCTGACTTCTTATTCGCATACTCTTTTGAGTAGGTACTTAGCTACTCTGAATAAGTAATTACTTCACAACCTCTAATGTTTGTTCTATATAAGCTGATTGTGTGTAGTATGGATCGAATCGGAATGCACTGCATTCACATGTTGTCATTATCAAGTGACCTGCATCAGTTGCATCGCTTCACTGGAATAGTAAAGTATCCATCTTATGCACACTTCAGAATCACGCCGGAAGAAGTAGGTTCCTCAGGTACCTTTTGCCTACTCTTTTTTTTATCCTATTTTTATCCTATACTGTTTTCACCTACTGTATATTAGGCGAAGTATGTGATTAGGTGCAGCCTTTGAGTGCACATCGGTTGAATGCATTATGGGTATTCTCTAGCTGTTGAGTATACACAGAGAATGTCTAATTGAAGAGAATTGGCACTGGCTGGTTACTTCCGGGTTCTGGACTGGCTGCAGTAACACGTCTCTGTCCATGCGGGGGCGCTCGCGGTCGAGTGCAGAATGAATGGGAGTCAATGGGGTTTCATCCCCATAAATCCACTTTTCTCAGGATCTAATTTTTTGTCAAGTAATTTGAAAGTTGCATTCAAAAGGGAGGGCTAAGATAATACACTCAGCTGAAAATTGCATTTTTAAGTTCACTTATCTGTTCTAAAAATCCGTTCAAAACTGTGATGACGTCACATAATAGCAGAATGCTAGCGTGTTCCAGCCAACAACAGCCTAACCTGTAAGAAATCAAAAGGACATAAGTACTCGTTCATTCGACTTTTGGCCTATAATCTATATTGAACTTGCGGAATCAACAATAAAATCTATGTTAATTTAACGACAAGCAGGTGAAAGAGACACTTTTAGCCGTTTAGCCCCATAGACTCCCATTCATTCTGCTCTCGCCCCCAATCACCTCCAGTGGAATTCTAATGGAACTGCAACCAAGATAATACACAACGGGGCTAATAGGAAGTGCCAAGGGCCGTTAGACGGGCTCTGGTATACATCAGCTACAAACCTAATCCAACACACCTGAACCAGCGAATCAAGGACTTCAGGATTACTTGAAAAAAACACCCATGTGTTTTGGAACTGAAGAGTTGCAATTGACATCTGCAAAATGGTATCCCTCCAGGAGAAGGGGATGGCTATCCCTGGTCCAAGGTGTTTCCCATATTTTCCAAAGTGCAGAGGCTCCAAAATCCCAATGATTCGACAGGCTGTTTGGAAAATGGATGGATTCTGCCCTGTTTTTCAATTGACTTATTTAAACATGTTTATTTAAAGGTAGCTACTCTACAGAATTCTGGACTCAACATGGTTCAGACATAAAATTGCAAGGTGTGCCGTGGCACTACTTTTCTGTGGTATTTAATTTCAGCTAAATAATTCATCCTCTGTAGTGTGGGCTACCTTTAAATAAAAAAGTTACATTGAGGATTTTGTATGTACTTTTGAAACATGCAAAGGCATGTCTATTCTGACAGATGAGAAAAGCTCAGCATGTGCGTTCAAAGCTGGGATTATCTATAAAGTATTGGATCCTGCTGGCATTGAAGAAAAGGGCAGCTGAGACCTGAGTGAGCAGAGGTTCTTTTCCTCAGAGTGTGTCAACACCGCACTGCATCTTAAGCAGGAAATATCTGCAGGGCCATGGCGTAATGAAACAAGGTGCCAACAGTACGTCATTGTTCAGCTTTAAAGGGCACCGCAGAAAGCCTGAGACAACAGAGAGGACAGAAATAAATTTCAGCAGAGAGCCACCGCTTTCTCCTCTGATCTGACGTCACTAAAGTGCAAGATGGGCACAAAAGCCCCAGCTCAGAGCCACTTGCATACGTTTCAGCCATGGATGGTCTGCTCTGCTCTCGGATGGGTCTTTCCCAGAGAGACAGCCACAGGGGTCATTGAAGTTTCTGTAGGCATTAAAAATAAAATAAAAATTCTGTGGGAACAAAAAAAAAAAAAAAAAAAATCAGTGTGATATATCAGCACAGTCTTATGACGAATGAATTACATTGACTGACGAATGCATCACAGCATTTTTTTTAAATGAAATGTCCTATGAGTGGCTTTAAAAGGTTAATGCTTAATTGTGTTTTAAAATAATGCTACACTAAACCCTACCCTAAACATAACCAATATGGTTAACAAATGCAAACGTGACACGAACACACACACACACACACACAAAAAAAATTAAAATAAAAATACTGTAGCAAACATACAATTTTAGTAAGCTTACAGGCATTTGAGTTATTTTATCATGGCTTGTATTTCATGTATTTCATGGGACTGAAACATACCCAAGTATGACCGTAGTAAAAGTGCAATTTTATATCAGGTGAGCTACTGAACGAGTTTACTACATATAAAAAGCCATGTGGAGATGGCCCTGCCTTTATGCACCTAATTCACTATGGTCCTATATGGTACCATAAAATCATTAGATTTTAAGCATTCAAATTTATTGCAGACTTATGGTGCATTCACACCAGACGCAAATAGAGCATCTGGCGCAAGTGATTCCAGTGTTAAAGAGTTAGTTCACCCAAAAATTAAGTCATTAATTACTCACCCCCATGCTGTACCAACCCTGTAAGACCTTCGTTCGTCTTCGGAACACAAATGAAGATATTTTTGATTAAATTTGAGAGCTGTATCACTACCACATTGGCTCCTAAGGGAATGACACTTGACGACCCAGAAAATCAATGAAGAAAATGTTTAAATATTCCATGTGACTACAGTGGCTCAACTATAAGTTTATCAAGCGACGAGAATACTTTTTGTGCGAAAAAACAAACAAAAATAACGAGACGAGATTTCCACGACGCATGCGCGAGAACTGAACTGAAGTAGTTGAAGGAGATCGCAATTCTCGCACATGCGTCGTGGAAATCTCTTGAAGTCTCGTTTCAGGCCAACAAGGAAGAAAAGGAATAGTCGAATAAAGTCGTTATTTTTGTTTGTTTTTTCGCATTAAAAGTATTCTCGTCGCTTGATAAACTTATAGTTGAGCCACTGTAGTCACATGGAATATTTAAACATTTTCTTCATTGACTTTCTGGGTCGTCAAGTGTCATTCCCTTAGGCAGCCTATGTGGTAGTTATACAGCTCTCAAATTTAATCAAAAATCTCTTCATTTGTGCTCCGAAGACGAACGAAGGTCTTACGGGGTTGGTACAGCATGGGGGTGAGTAATGACTTAATTTTCATTTTTGGGTGAACTAACCCTTTAAGTCAATGCATAGATGTGTTACGTGCATGGCTGTAACTTCCGTTAAGTAGTAAACAATCAGTGGAAGGCTCACTCTATGAATGCAAAACGCTAAAAAAGTTTCATGAGATGACATTAATTGACTCACCCTTCAACCATCAAACATTAAAATGAAATTTAAAACTGTAAAAGAATCAACAAGGTACTTTCAACAGACCAAAAAAAGCCCCAAACGCACAAGTCTTTGGTTAGATATGCAAAATATCTGTATTGTGTAAGCCTTAATCAAAAATGTTCATTAAGTTCAGCATTATGTGACACTATATCAAAGTGATTTTTTATTTTATTTTGTCAGATTGTTAATTGCATTTACCTGTGAAAACAAACCTGGAAAGAGACGTGAGGATTTGAGGTGAATTATTAATGGAATATCGTAAATTAAATTCTGGAGAGCAGACCACAAATGTGCCGTATATGTTGTCCTTATTCATACTTTTACAGCGGATTGCAAAGGAAAAAAATAAAAATCATCATGAGGAAAAGAAAGCAGCAACTGAAGCTCTTGTCGTAGATATTCTTGTTATAACATGTCACGTTAAAATAACGTGTAGCCAAGCTTTATTCTCATGATGTCTGAAAATAAATTATTAAGAGAATTCGACAGCTCATCCAGTCAAACTGACGGATCAGCTTTATTTGTAGGGCAACCTTATGATTTCAAACGATTTGTTTCAGTCTTTTTGAATTGAAGTTCCCCAACCTGGAAGTGCTGTCAATAATTCGAAACGCAATAATGTTGACATGAATAAGGTGGATTGAATGCTATTTATTCCATATCTAGATTATATGAAATAGTATTATAATGTAAAGACAACCAACATACTAGTGCATAAGTTCATGTCTGGACAGTGTTGTGTGAGAGAAAACAAAATATCACATGACAGGTTAATCACTTTGGCAGGCTGGCTCCATTTATCATCAAAACAAAAATAAATGATTTGCTGGGTGAGGGCAAGGGTGATCCTTGCTCCGATGCAGGACAACAGGTCATCAAACTGGGCTTGGGACAGGCGGAAGTACCACTGAAAGCGTCCGTCATCTAGGCGCAGCTTCTGGAGCTACCAAATGGTGAAACTCGCCAAACTGGGTTCGACCAGCCCGTTCTAATCTCAAGGCGTTATATATACTGACGCTTTTAACAATTCGTATACATCCACTTTGTGTATTCAGACAGGAGCCATCTTAGAAAATAGTCTTGATAAGTCGATCCCCGAACGCCGTTTATCCAGTTCAGTAATTCGCTGAACTTCATACAGTTCAGCTCACTCAGCACGACGTTCGTGGTTTGACTTGTCGTGACTGTTTTCCAAAGATGGCTCCTGTCAACTGTCTTTATAAAATATCTTCTTATTAAACGGTCTGTACACTTACAAAGTCCTCATTGCTTCGTTTTGCATGTACAGTATGGACTCTCATTATGCTACTATGTTAGTGTGGGGCTATTTTGAGCCTTGTTATGGTTAGACATGTGCCGGTATTCGGTAATGCGATAAATCGCGGTAATGAATATGCACGATATTGTTATCGCGGGCTCTTCAAAATACCGTGGAAAATAATAGATTCGAATCTAGACTTTTAGAGCGCGCATTAGCTGCTTATTTTCCTTCAACCGCTCAAACACTGCGTGCTGCGCAGAACACGCGCGCACTCTGATGTAAACAATCCCCGCATGTATAAGCACTGTGTGCTTGCGACAGTGCGCACTAGTCTAATGTAAACAATCCTCACATGATGAAGAAGCATGGCGGAACGCTCCCGACGATTTATCCCCGCAGGGCTGCCAACTCTCAGACATTCCGCTTGAGACTCAAGCTTGACTTTCAGACAGGACGCGGAATACGCGCGCGACGCGCAGGGATGTTTTGTTGCTGCGTCGACCTGCATCGACCACGCCGGTGTTAAAGTTCAAAATAGTTAAACTTTTTATTTGTAAAATAGCAAATCGCGTTGTATCTGAAGGGCAACGTTGAACCAGCGTCGCGCATTCCGCTTCCTGTCTGAAAGGCGCTTAACGCATTTGACACTTTTCACACGCTCTCCCACAGAGAAAAATCACAGAGCAAAGAGGACACTGACACCGACAGACTAGACAGAGCAGGTTACTTTTGATATGAAAGTTGTTATTGATAAATTGAAGTTGATAAATCAGCTCTTAGGTTCTGATCACAGATCATTGCTCCTCAGTTCAAGTAAACCGATCATCATGTTACTTTCGTTTTTATTTAAAGATACAGTATAACTTACCGAAAGGTATATTTACTTGTACATAATAACGATCAATCAGTGTTTTCAAACACGGAAAGAGGTCAGTAACACTGCAGGAGAACAGTTGTGTCAAAACGTTACATTTACCTCAGGAAAGCCATTTAATGACCAGCATATTAGAAAATAGCAAGGAGTAATTTGCTAAATATTATATTTAATTTCTCTCTGTATGTTTACAGCATTATGTGAGTTTTTTTTTTCTTGAGAAACATTAACAGACTGAGGCCTGCCTAATATTTATCCAAATGAGTCAATATTGAATTAAGACTGAAATCAAATCCAAGAATTTAATTGAATAATACAAACAGTAACCTACCAGTCATTGTAACATGTTGTCACTAAACTTTAAACAATTTGGTTTAGTTTACCATATGTTTTGAAAATCACAATTACACATTGATACAAGTTGAGGTTTTTTTAGAGACCCACAATGCATCTGTTTTTCTTGAAATATAATTTCATTAAAATATCGTGATAATACCGTATACCGCAATAAAAGCTCAATCAATTAACCGCAGCATGAAAATTTGATACCGGCACATGCCTAGTTATGGTATAAACCAGCGATTTCTTTTTACTTAGTAAATGCCCCCAGTACTAGCATTATACGCTAAACAGTTTTTAGAGATACAACTCTTTACATTTGATTATCATGAAAACAAATCTCAGAGAACCGTTGACTTGTACTAGCTGTTTCATTAGACCTGCTAGGTTCATTTTGCGCCGGAGTTCTCCTTTAACTCTTCAAGACAAGTCATGACGTCATGACCAGCAATTCAAGCGGAGATGAGATCTAGTAACTTTGCTGTTAGGATAATAGGTAACACTTTATTTGAAGGGGTGTGCATAAGTCTGACATGACACTGTCATAAACATGACATAACACCTGTCACCTGAACATGAAGGAGTGTTTATGAATGTTTATGACTGTTGTCATTAAGTGTCATTCGGTAAATTAAGACACTTTTAATGCAAAGTTGACATTGTTTAAATTGTCTTTGTTATGACAACTTGACATTAACCAAGACAAAAATGTCTTGATAATGACAACTTGACATTAACACTTAAAATAAGTTATTTACATCAAACTTAAAGAAGTTATTTAGCTTTGCGTTAACATCACATTACCCTGTCATATGTGGTTGGTTTTGACTTTGGCCGTCATGACACCATAACTCTGTCATGAATATTTGACTTGTCCTCAAGTAAAGTGAAACACTTTGTACTAGTTATAAAGATGTCATTAAGGGTTATTACACTGTCAAATGCTGTCAAACAACAGTGTCATTAATATTTCCCCTTACCTCAAGTAAAGTGGAACACGTTGGACTAGTTATAAAGATGTCAGGTTGACAGGTTGACATGTCAAGTTGTCATAATCAAGACATTTTTGTCTGTGTTAATGTCAAGTGGTCATAATCAAGACATTTTCTGTATTTTTTAATGTCAAGTTGTCAAAAAAAGAAATTTTTGTCTTGGTTAATTTCAATTTAAACAATGTCAACTTTGCGTTAAAAGTGTCATAATTTACCGAATGACACTTAATGACAACGGTCATAAACATTCATAAAGACTCCTTCATGTTCATGACAGGTGTTATGTCATGTTTATGACCGTGTCATGTCAGTCGTATGCACAAACCTTCAAATAAAGTGTTACCGGATAAGAATAGGGATTTTAAACACCATATAGTCCCATCCTTTCATCTGAAGAGACATATTTAGCACAAGCGGTTTTCCTCATCAAATGTCTACATTTTTTATTCCAAAATAATGAAATCAGCCAAGGTTTTTACTCTTACTCATTCATTGTGGACCGACAGATGTTATACTGGCCAAGAAAACCCAAACATGTCTACCTTACTGGCATCAAAGGCAGACAGATGACATCACAGTGAGACTACATGTGTCCCCCAGACTGCTCTCTCTCAGCCAGATGGCCCTGACAGCTTGTCCAATGTAGAACTACATGTCTCTGCAATTTAAACTTAAGCCTTGCTTTTAGTACACCAAATATTAATGAGATGCAGCTTAATTTTATCTGCTGACATTCTTTAAGCTCACAGTACAGCTATCATCATACGTAATACAATAACACGATACAAATAATGCAACTAAATATTTTGATAGCAGACAGAAAACTTGCAAAAATGGTTAGTTTCGATTTAAGAAAATGTCAGTTCTGGTGTGTGCTCTATTAATCTGAACAGAGACAAACTGTTCAATACATGTTGATGCTCAAAACACGAATCAAAATACTGATAGTCATATTGTATGTTAACAAACTTTTGAGTGAGGACAATTATCTGTTAGTGCAACATTCACTTGCATACATTTTAACTTTTAAACTCAATATTGCTGCCAAAACAGGTCTCTTCCACTTTATTTTAATGTTCAGCTAGTTACCGTATCATAACAAACAACGGTAGCACTTTAGAATACTGTTCCGTCATTAATGAATAACTACACAGATGTGGTAGTTCACTATTAGCTAGTCAATAACCACTAATTTTTCATACCTTATTCGTCAACTAATAACTACTACCGGCTCATAATTAATGTGAATAATGCATAATGTATAAATCATGGGAACCCACTAGTAATGACTCAAGTATTACCAAATCCTTGAGAAGGAAACAAAAGTTTAAAACGCTACTACTTACTAATTTGTGCTACTACTTACTAAATCCTATGTAGTTTTTCATTAATGACAGAACAGTATTTTAAAGTGTTACCCAATCAACTCCTTGCTGTGTAAGAACCAAATACATGCCAATAGTAGCTACAGTATATGATGACAGATTATCTTTATTGAGAATGAGGTCTTCGCAATTTCTTGTCAAGCAACATAATGAGTCTCTCATTTATAAAACACAAGAGTTGCATGGAAAAACGTCCTCCGGCAGTCAAAACCATAGCATCCCCAGAGTGGAAATTGAACGCCTCCCCCTTTTGGATTCATCTTCTGTTCTTCCCCACTAGACACTGTGTTTTGCTAGGCTGGTAAAGTTTAGTAAGCTCCCCGCCTTTTCGCAATCCCCTGTACACTAGACCCTCTGGCAACATATGACAAAATGTCCTTTTCATGTTTGGGGATCCTTAGGCTTTGAACGCTCACAGTAAAGTGTCACCTTATTTATTTGACAGATGCTTTTATCCAAAGTGACTTACAGTGCTTTCAGGATATATTTTATCAGTATCTGTGTTCCCTGGGAATTGACCCATGACTTTGGTGTTGCTAGCACCATACTCGATATGATATGATGCATGTTGGAACTTTTGAGTCCCAGTCCATGTGACTGCTTCTAAGATTTTTGTCAAAACCAGCTCATTTGAGACCTGAGTAGGTTAAGTTTGATTCAAGAACGAGACCAGATAAGGTCAAATATTTTCATGACCAATTTATTCAAACATGCATTATATCATTATGATTTATTGTCAATTTAGCCCTAATAATTATTGGATTTTTTTTAAGGGACTCTAAACTGGTCTAAGTAATTAGTCAGATTTCACACTTGTTTGAATCCGATTCCAATTGGTGCCATCTCCATAACAAGACCAAGGCCAATGCGATAGGCTATCCAATCTGGTCTTGAGTAGCAAATGATAAATTTGTATTGTTAACATGTTTATATTATAGCCCTTTCCCAATCAAAATTAGGCCAAGTTAAGGGGTTTAAAAATGAATTATCTGATAATTAAAAATCAATAAAAAAATTAAATAATTATAAATTATGATCAATGTAACAATTTCCAATAGGTTATAGAGGCCAGGGGAGATTGAGAAAACAAATGTACAATTTAATTGATCAAAGTTCATGCTGAATTTAAATGTGTGCTGCTTTAGTAACAACACATGCTATTTTTTTTGTTGTTTTCTTCCCCAATTGTGAATTATTATACATATTCTGAAATATTTGGAAATATTTAAATGTACCTTAACACACAATAACAATGGAAAGGATTCAAGAATGATCAAATCAATAAACATTAAAAGAGCTGTATATAAGATATTGGCCATGGCTATCCCAGGCCATGGCTACTGGTAAGAGAGCGCTGTTAAACAACAAGGCTAGGCTACTGGTGAGTCTCTGTGACGAGTCTGCCTGGGATTTTGTGATCGCCAAAAATGTTCTATGTTCCACACTCGCCATTCATCATGTTTACTGGCTGGACGAGGCTAGGGCCGTGGGAGAACGGCGCAAGAACCAGTGGCATGATTACTGATGAGCGACACCTGTGAAATGCACCAGTTTTGTATCTCTCATGGAGTAGCGTGAATTTTCTTAGCAATGCCACTGATTACTTATTTAGCGTTCATGTCAACACAACATTCAGATTCACCAATCAGAATGAATTCAGTTAGATTGAAACAAATGGTGTGCATGTAAACATTTAATAGCAACTGCAGAAAGCAAAAGCTGAATCCCGGACATTTTGGACTCAATGGCCGGACATGTCCGGGAAAAAAAGAGGATGTATGGTAACCCCTACTACTCAGCTTTTGCCACAGAACAAAATCCTGTTAGCGTAGCTTCCAAATAAAAGATGTCTGGCTCTATTTTGTACATTCTATGAGTGAGATCTCTGGGTGGGTTGAAAACATACTGAACTGCTCCTTCTACTGGCTGTATTTTTTTTATTTTTTTTTAAATGACGATATTTGCCTCATCTGTAAATCTCTCGTCTCAAGGGCATATGAGAGCAGAAAGCATGGTAATTTGAAAATACTACAGGTTTTCTATTGACACAAAGCTTATTGCTAAATCCTGAAGTATCCCTTTAACACCCCTATAAGTCACTCGTCGCATCTGTCACAATGGTAGGAACTGTAAATGCAGTGAGTGATTAGTGAAGCTGGAGAAGAGTGGAATTATGTTTGTGCCACAATTCTGTATGTGCAACTTCATATTTTAAATGCTGGTTTGGAAACACCCATTTCATCTGCCTCATCTCTAACTTTCTGGAATAACGGCATAATGTATAATTAATTGAGCTTTGTTAAGCAAATGAGCAGTTTCATTTTAGACAGCACAGATGGCAGGTATCAGGACACTGAGCAAGTGAAACAAAAAAGAAAAGAAGACGACTGCACACATTTAACTGTTTGGTTGCAAAATAATTTCTACTTTGCAAGATCATTACAATGATCATTCATTATCGTGCTCTTTCTCAAAATGCTCTTTTGTGTGCTCAATATATGATCTGTCCACAAACATTACTCTATAGAGAAGTGCACCAATATACAACACATACATTCCATTTGGCTGTTTCTTTAATGTGTTCATGTTCATGTGCTCCTACTGTATGTTGTCAGTTTATATCCTGCAGGCCTTTGTTTCAATGTTGAGAGCTCCCTCTCTCTCGGTGTGTGTGCATTGTGGCACTACTCATGAGTCAGACTGCCCTCAGCACAATACTAGTGGAGGCTGTTGTCTACATGGACAATTGCACCAAAATAGCTATGATCTATCTATATACACTCACCTAAAGGATTATTAGGAACACCTGTTCAATTTCCCATTAATGCAATTATTTAAACAACCAATTACATGGCAGTTGCGTCAATGCATTTAAGGGTAAGGTCCTGGTCAAGATAATCTCCTGAACTCCAAACTGAATGTCAGAATGGGAAAGAAAGGTGATTTAAGCAATGTCGAGCGTGGCACGGTTGTTGGTGCCAGACGGGCCGGTCTGAGTATTTCACAATCTGCTCAGTTAATGGGATTTTTACGCACAACCATTTCTAGGGTTTACACCTCCAAAAACATCCAGTATGCAGCAGTCCTGTGGGCGAAAGTGTCTTGTTGATGATAGAGATCAGAGGAGAATGGGCCAACTTATTCAAGCTGATAGTAGAGCAACTTTGACTGAAATAACCACTCGTTACAACCGAGGTATGCAGCAAAGCATTTGTGAAGCCACAACACACACAGCATTGAGGTGGATGGGCTACAACAGCAGAAGACCCCACAGGGTACCACTACACTACAAATATGAAAAAGAGGCTACAATTTGCAAGAGCTCACCAAAATTGGACTCTACCATCCAAAATTGGATGGTAGAGTCAGAATTTGGCATAAACGGAAGGATAACATGGATCCATCATGCCTTGTTAGCACCGTGCAGGCTGCTGGTGGTGGTGTTATGGTGTGCGGGATGATTTATTGGCACACTTTAGGCCCCTTAGTGCCAATTGGGCATTGTTTAAATGCCACAGCCTACCTGAGCATTGTTTCTGACCATGTCCACCAGGCCACCATGTACCCATCCTCTGAGGGCTAGTTACAGCAAGATAATGCACCTCGTCACAACGCTCAAATCATTTCAAATTGGTTTCTTGAACATGACAATGAGTTTACTGTACTAAAATGGCCCCCACAGTCACCAGATCTCAACCCAATAGAGCATCTTTGGGATGAGGTGGAACGGGAGCTTTGTGCCCTGGATGTGCATCCCACAAATCTCCATCAACTGCAAGATGCTATCCTATCAATATGGGCCAGCATTTCTAAAGAATGCTTTCAGCACCTTGTTGAATCAATGCCACGTAGAATTAAGGCAGTTCTGAAGGCGAAAGGGGGTCAAAGATAGTATTAGTATGGTGTTCCTAATAATCCTTTAGGTGAGTGTGTGTGTGTGTGTGTATATATATATATATATATATATATATATATATATATCAGACTGATCTCATGAAGTAGCATGTGTATGCCACGCCAATTCGTATTTCCATTTTTGGCGTGCTATCAAGACGCATAATCGCCTTTCAGCGTGTTTATGAACGCCGTTGACTTAACGTTATATAAATATAGGACTTACCTCAACCCCATCCCTAAACCTAACCATCACTGGGGTTAATGGCATTTATGACTGTTCCCTTACCATCCTAGGTAAAAAAAAGATATGACTTACCTCAACTCCATCCCTAAACTTAACCGTCACTGGGGTTAATGGCATTTATGTCTGGAGATTTGACTGCGTGTACAGACATGCGGAATGACGCAGACGTTAATGGCGTAGACATGCACGCATGCACGCGGAAAGCTCAAAATGCGTAGAGATAACACGCCACCTGACTCGAAAGTGCCGTGTATGTTTACGCAAAAGTCGTGTTGCCATGTTGCATATATACTATATATATATATACACTCACCGGCCACTTTATTAGGTACCCCATGCTAGTAACGGGTTGGACCCCCTTTTGCCTTCAGAACTGCCTCAATTCTTCGTGGCATAGATTCAACAAGGTGCTGGAAGCATTCCTCAGGGAGTTTGGTCCATATTGACATGATGGCATCACACAGTTGCCGCAGATTTGTCGGCTGCACATCCATGATGCGAATCTCCCGTTCCACCACATCCCAAAGATGCTCTATTGGATTGAGATCTGGTGACTGTGGAGGCCATTTGAGTACAGCGAACTCATTGTCATGTTCAAGAAACCAGTCTGAGATGATTCCAGCTTTATGACATGGCGCATTATCCTGCTGAAAGTAGCCATCAGAAGTTGGGTACATTGTGGTCATAAAGGGATGGACATGGTCAGCAACAATACTCAGGTAGGCTGTGGCGTTGCAACGATGCTCAATTGGTACCAAGGGGCCCAAAGAGTGCCAAGAAAATATTCCCCACACCATGACACCACCACCACCAGCCTGAACCGTTGATACAAGGCAGGATGGATCCATGCTTTCATGTTGTAGACGCCAAATTCTGACCCTACCATCCGAATGTCGCAGCAGAAATCGAGACTCATCAGACCAGGCAACGTTTTTCCAATCTTCTATTGTTCAATTTCGATGAGCTTGTGCAAATTGTAGCCTCAGTTTCCTGTTCTTAGCTGTAAGGAGTGGCACCCGGTGTGGTCTTCTGCTGCTGTAGCCCATCTGCCTCAAAGTTCGACGTACTGTGCGTTCAGAGATGCTCTTCTGCCCACCTTGGTTGTAACGGGTGGTTATTTGAGTCACTGTTGCCCTTCTATCAGCTCGAACCAGCCTGGCCATTCTCCTCTGACCTCTGGCATCAACAAGGCATTTCCGCCACAGAACTGCGCTCACTGGATGTTTTTTCTTTTTCGGACCATTCTCTGTAAACCCTAGAGATGGTTGTGCGTGAAAATCCCAGTAGATTAGCAGTTTCTGAAATACTCAGACCAGCCCTTCTGGCACCAATAATCATGCCACGTTCAAGTCACTCAAATCACCTTTCTTCCCCATACTGATGCTCGGTTTGAACTGCAGGAGATTGTCTTGACCATGTCTACATGCCTAAATGCACTGAGTTGCCGCCATGTGATTGACTGCTTAGAAATTAAGTGTTAAA